>JAQFXL010001307.1:0-12712 GCA_034693445.1 Edwardzetes edwardsi | reverse complement strand
GTGTATTTTTAGACTTGATAATAAACATGAAAATTTTAATATTTTATGCAATCAAAAACAAATTAAGAAATTTAAATCAAATAATTAAATGTTTGTCCCCTCAGATGGGAGTTTATCTTCAAGGTTGATTTTGAATACAAGTTGGAGAAAGGCAAAAACTTGCATTTCTTAAAGAAAATAAAATAATTTAAAGTATATTCAAATATAATGACTAAGTATTGAATATTTATTGAAATCAAAAGATTTATAATAAATTGCTTTCATTTCAAAAGTATTGCAAAAGTCTTAAAGCTGTGCAACGATTGGCAGTTATCTGGGATTTAATCGTTCATTAATTACGAACTGATATCAATCAATGACTGTCTTTGTTAACAAAGAGGGGGACTATAAAAGAGACGTTTATTTTGGGTGTGAATCAGAGTCCAAAGCCGTTGATATATAAATGGCCGCCATTTGAGACGGCAGTGTTGACAACGCATTGATTGACATTTGTTTCGACTCTTTTGATGACATTCACCACATCTCAGAGTGTTTTGGATAAGTTTAAGGTATATATCAATTGACAGTCTATTCTTCGGTTCAAATAATCGATTTGTTGGTTAATTGAAAATTTTGTTATTTATGTAAAGCGTCGAATGGAAGGCCATCCGACCCACGGCTCGCACCCGACGGCTGAGACCATTTATATTCAGGTCCAACAGGGGAACAGTTTCGACGGTCAGAATACAGACTTGGATTCAGTGGTACAACAATTGCAACAACAACTTCAAGATGAACAGCAACAGAGGGTTCGGTTGGAACAGGAATTGCAATCCATTCGTGAGAAGAATAACGAACTCGAGACCAAACTTAGGGCACAACAGACGCTCACCAATCAATCGAAAGCTCAGCACGAAATACAACTGAAGAGATTGAAACAGGAGCTCATTAAAGCCGATCCAACAGAACAGGGATCTGCTCGCAAACGACACATTCAGAAGATTTCAGAACCGACTCATACTTGTGATGAGTGTCCCTTCGATACCAAGTCTGAAGTGTCGATAATCTTACATAAGATGAATCACGGGATCAGTCAAAAGCAGTTCGTTTTGTCGACCACTTGTTTTACGACCCGAAACACTAATTCGAAAAACACATATTCATGTCCGGCCTGTGACGACGCCCCCCGACTCACACGCCATGAAGTCTATCGACATATTTAGTGAGTTTGTCTTCATTTGTGTCCACACTTTATAATATAGTTTTTCATAACAGCGAAACCCATACCAACGAAAAGCCGCAAAAGTGTCCGAATTGTGAATACAGTTTCACTCATTCAGACTATTTGAGTGAACACCAGAGGGACAAACACGCAGACGAACTCTCAGCCAATGCCGCCAACAAAAAGCAGAGGATCAACGTTACCCCCAACCGCTCTGCAGTTGTGGTCGTGTCCTCCAGTAATGGTGCGATGACTGCAGAAACTGCTTCAGCCGTTGCATCAATAGGTGGAGTCATCAAATCAGAAGATTCGCATTTGGTCAGCCCTTACACACCAGTTAGAGGCAGAAGACCCACAATGACCCCTCAGAATGTGGAGTTCAAATGCACCTTCCCCGACTGCGGATTTATAACTAACTCACAGGAGAAGTTGGATTTCCACGTCAAGGCTCACACAAACACTAAGGTATTCCTCTAATAGCTGTTTGAGTGGTGCGTTAACTGAATGTTTGTTTGCAGTATAAGTGTCCGTATTGTCCGTATGTCAGCAATACTATCGTTGATATCAAGCGCCACATTCAGAAGAGTAAGAAACACGAGGGACAGAAAGTCTATGCCTGTCAACAGTGCGGCTATGGTTCTGACTGCGACCGCACTTTCAAAGACCATTTGAGGAACTATCACTTCGGGTTAGAAGCGCCCGAAAATATGATGGATTACTTCATTGAGGAAATGTTTAGCAACAAAAACAAGAGAGCTATGGCTGACGCCTAACAGTACAGGCCTTTCATTAAATTCATTATTAATTAAATTTCATTCAATTCTTAAATCAGTGATTAATTTTGATTTTTTTGTTAATTTCCTCTTTTATATTAAACATAAAATATATTCATAAGTCTTATTCAGAGCACTCGAATATTGATGTTTTGCCGCAACGAATGGCCAATGATTTCAAACCATTCTTTCAAATAATCTTTCGATAAATTAATTTAAATCATTAAAAATACAAAATAGTTATAAGTTTTGAATTTTTAATCGTCAGTTAAGGTGTGGTCCGTTTCTTGAGCTCAAACTCAGCCATTCTTAGTTCGACTTTGATTTGAGCGTTTTCTTGCAACAGTTGCTCCAAATGCTGGTCTAATGGTGTGCTTTCCTCTTGAATTGTTGCCAATTTCTCTCTCTTAACGCTTTCTCTAAGGAGTGTCTTCAGTTCGGACTCCATTTGTCGACTCAGTTCTAAATGATTTCTCAAAACGTTTGCTTCACTTTCTCTTTGCTTCACATCTTTTTGTAACTAAAATATAAAACGAATGAGTATTTTGTGTTTAAATTGTTTTTAAATTTGAGACCTTTTTTAAATCATTCTTCGATTTAATCAAATCGTTGTCATTATTTTGTGGACTAATTTGTGTCCATTTGTTTTGACTATTCTTTATCGCTGTTTCTCTTTTTAGAATTTTACTCTGAAGCGAATGTTTTTCGTTTTCATTCTTGTTCAATTTTAATCTTATTTTTTCCAGTTTATCCTTCAATTCGTTGATTTCTATGTCTTTATCTTTGAGTTTGAGTTTCATTTGTTCCTTAATATCTTTGAGATTCTTTTCGAGGTCCCATTTAATGATTTCTAGACCACTGATTGTCTTCTTTTGTGTATCGATGACTGCCCTCAAGTTCGCGATTTCCTGAAATAACTCGTTGTCCACTTTTTTCTCTCTACCGACCGACTCTTCCTTATGTCGTCTGACACCCGAAACGACTCTCATAGCTCTGTCATCTTTGATAGTTTTGCTCAGACTATTAATTACGGAATCCTTTTGCTTCATCTCTTCCCTTAACTGTTCGATGGTTTGTTTGAATTGAGTGGTAGGTGTCGTCCGTTTTAGTTTCAACTCTTCGTTTTCCGTTTGATATGCCATTAGTTTTGATGTCTTTGATTCCAATTCATTCTCCAAATGACTAATTCTTGAATTTAATTCTGTTTTACAACTAAACAACTATTTGTAATAAAATCTCTGAATTCTTAAGTTTTCTTACAGTTCGAGTTCATTGACACAACTCTTGAGAGCGCTCTCCAGCTCTTCATTATCTATCATTTGCTTAAAATTTATTGAATTTTTTCGATCGTTTTCTCGAATGCTTTCTAAGAGTCGAATCATTTCGTTCTCAAAGTTCTGTTTGGCCTCCGATAACATACTTCGGTACTGACGTATCGACTCGTCTTTGTGTTCAAGTCGTGCCTAAAATTTAAAAACCAAATTATTTGTTTAATTATGAGTCAATACTCAAACCTGTAAGCAATTGATAACACTCTCCAAAACTGTTTTACAACTCGAAGAAAGATCTGCTTTGGTTTCTGTATGGAATTGATTTTTATTCAGTGCTGAGTAAGTCGTAACCACTTTATAGTTATCCCTATTAGAAGTATCATTTGAATCGGAAGCCATTATTTCATTACTCGTTGACCTGTTTTGAAAATCATTGAATAGTTTCATCGTTTCACTCAATTGTAGTTCCTTTTCATTCAATTTTGAGTTCAATTTCTAGAAAAAAAAATTATCGATACAATCAAATCACCGATTCTATGAACAAATTCTTATGAATCGATTGATGGAAGCCAGGGCTGCCAAGACTTTCTGCCGCCTCACTATCATCGAAAATTTTGAGTTTACCCCCCCCCCCTAGTCCCCCAACTTTTAACAGCCCTGGATGGAAGCAATCTTTTTTATAGCTTATAATTAGAGGAGAAAGTATAAATATACTCACTTTAGTCTCATTTTGCAAGAGTTCTAATCGTTGCAAATATTTTGTTTCACTCGATCTAATATTTTGCTCTAATTTTTCGACACAATCTTTCGACAAGTTTACAATTTTCATCACTTTTGGACATTTTTCACAACTTTGGGCAGTCCTTGTTGAGGTTTGGTTCAAAATGATCTTGTTCACTTCATGTGATGCTTCAGAGGAAGTCTCCGTTTGTATTGAAACACTCATTTTTTCGATATTTTTTAATTCAGTTATTTCTTTTGAATCATTGTTTGCAATCGTTTGAGTCTCGACTGAAATTTTAGTCAAAATTATTGCCGGACTCGACATTTGATTTTCTCTTTGATTGACTTTAATCTCATTATTGGTTTCTTTTGTAAAAATGGTTTCAGCCTTTTCTACAACACTTTCCTCTTTATCTCTAATTTTGAATATATTTTGAGTATTTTGTGAAACGTTTTCTTCTAAACTTTGATCAACAGATTCATCGAAAACAATATCATTTTCGAGTAAGTCCTGAGTGTATTGTGCGATGACTTTCAAGTAATCGTTTCTCATTAATCTGATATCAGTTCTTAGCTGTTCGTTATGACCTCTGACCAAATCGAGTTCTGCTTTTAGTGCGATTACATTTGCTAGATCACTTTGAATAGACCTGCCTTCCAGTAGTCTACACAGTCTTTCAAGAGTGGGACACTCTATAACCACATCACTTTGGGAATCAGTTTCTCGAATACCATTTAAAATCTCTTTCATTCCCAACTGAAGTTCAAAATTTTCCGTTTCGACTGATTTTAAATTTTGTTTCAAATCATTAATTTCTTTGTATTCTTCATATTTATCGACAGACTTATTGAGTCTTAATTTCAATCTCTCAGTCAAAGCAATCTTCTGGTCTTCCAATTCTAAAATTCTTCCCTCCATTTCAAGAATCTTGATTTTGTCTCTTTTGTTAACTAGTTTTCGTTCTTCTGATTCAGTCGTCTTTTTTTCTTTCGGTTTGTCAATCGGTTTATTGTGTTGTACGCCATCGATGGCGTCTTCTGCGTCATCCAATTCCAGCTTCAATTTATTCAATTGTTGAACCATTTCTTCAATTCTTTGATCCCTATGATTGAGATGTTTTGTCAAATCATTGATTTCTTTGAGAGCATCCTTCAGCCCATACTCTCCCCTCTCATAAGTATTGACGCGTTTTCTTAAAGTCAAAAGCTCCTCGTCTTTTGTTAAAACTTCTTCTTCAATGGATTTCAATTGATTGTTGAGAACAATGATCTTATCATTGAGTTTGGAGATCTCTTCGTCTCCTCTGTTTTGTTTATATAATTTCCTTATGATTTCCGTTTGGGTTTCCATATCGACCACCGCTTCATTCAATTGGGATTTAAGTAAATCTATTTGTTTGTCCTTTTCTTCCATTTCTTTAGTAATTCTTTTCTGCAGTTCTTTGACTTCTTGGTCTGGAATAAGACTTGAAGTCTTCAATTTAATTATCTCTTCATCTTTGAGTCGAATCAAATTCTGCAAGTCTTTCAAATTTTCAACGTATTCATCCAGGATATTGTGGTCTCCGTTTTCATACTTATTCAAAGTTTGTTTTAATTTATCCGTTTCTTCCATTAAAGACTTCTTCTCAGAGATAAAATCTTCGTTTAATTGTTTCAATTCAGTGATTTGTTTGGACAACATATTCATTTGATTGCAACTAATTTGCAACTCATTTGTGGCACTTTTCAGCTCTAACTTAAGTTTTCGGCACTGATTACTCAGTTCTAAGTTAACGATCTCTGCATCTCTTAATTCATCCAAAAGTGTCTGAATTTGTTGATTCTTTTCTCTCAGTTTTTCTAAAGATTCCTGTTTTTCATTGGTATCTTCACTCACTTGTCTTTGATTTTCCATTTCTTCTCTAAGTGACTCTACCTCTGATCTGAGAGCAGTCACTTCCTTTTCCCTAAAATCCATTGTGTTTTGAAAATCACTTAACTTTCGTTTGATTTTAATGTTTTCACTTTCTTTTGATTCGATGGTATTTTTCATTTCTATGATAACATCATTCGCTTCACTCAATTTGAGTGCAATATTTTCTCCCTTTGGGTCAGATTTCTTGAAAAGTTCCAGTTCTTTCCTTAACCGATCTATCTCATTTTTGTCGAATTTATTTGCCGTTTCGTTCATCTCTTCGATGGCGACCTCCGCCTGAACTGACTTTATTTGCATAATAGACTGACTCACTTCCAATAACTTTCTCAACCGCTGAACATTGTCTTCGTCTTTGGGCTCAAACTTTGAGAATAATATTTTAAGAATTAAATTCTATTTAATATAAACTAGATCAATTTCGGAAAATTCAATGTTGCAGTTTTTTATTTAAAAAATAGTGGCAATAAATATGTAAAGAGGATATTCAGGATAAGTTTACCGACAAAAGATGTTTAATTAGTATATTAATGAATTTCAATCATTTGCTAGAATTAGACCGTATTCCCGACATTTGGGTATAGAGTGGGCAAAAAATTATACAAAATTTAAATAAATTGTATAAATATCTGATTCGGAATCAGAAATAATGTCATTCAATGCTATTTTAATCGTTAATACTTTTTTTTCAGTCCTATGGCTTGAAATACATTTTACTTAATCTTCTGACACAAAAATATTTGTGATCTACAAAATTCATGATATTTTGTTTTTCCCTCATTTTGACCGACATGTCTGTTTACCCGGAATAAACCGACATCATCCCCAACCTCACTTTACACCGAAATGTCGTCTATTGGGTGGGAATACGGTAATATGAAAATGTTTACTTTAAGGATTGCCCGGGGTCGAAGACTCGAGGGGATTCGATTTTTTCCTTAATTTCTTTTTAAGCACCAAATTTTGGGAAAATTTAGTGTAAATTGACTTTAACTCATTTCTAGTTTCTAGGGCTAATTTATCTACAATGGGAGCACTCTGTTTCTGTTTGTATTATTTGGTCCACTTTTTTCTCGACCTTAATGGGGGGCTAAATCTCAAAATCAGGGAAATTTTTACAAATTCCCTTTAGGAAAGCCTGGTTTAAGCTAATATTTTTCTGCTCCAAAATTAAAAATACAGAATATTTTACTATTTGGAAAAAAATACCTGGATTAGTTGATGGTAAAGAGACTCAGCTCTTTCATCGCTGAGCTCATCCACTTTGATATCAAATAAATAATTCCAGTCGATTGCCATCAAATTTAAATTAAATTCAACTTAATTTGAATGACTGAATAGGAAGAAAGCTTTGATCCCTGTTCAAATATAAGTATAGGGTTTGTTGTGGCAACTGAAGCATTGCATCAATCATACAATCAATACTACGAACACACATTCATTTCAATCAATTAATATTCAAATAATTAAAATTTTATCCGAATTTGGAGTAATAATCGATTTATTAAAGAAATTAAAAAACTAATCATATTTTTGACCATCGATTTGAGTTTCAATTTATTAGCATTTTTAGATCAATTGCAGTGATTCTACATCTGATCAGCTCTTATACCAAACTTTTTAACATTTATTTCTAAATGTCTTCAGATATTAATTTAATTTACAAATTCTTAAGACTTTATTATTGAATTAAAATAAATATTTACAGAAAATGATTGATTCAATCATTCAATTAACAGATAAAAAGATGAAAAATGCGAATATTTGGTGTAAGGAAATAAAATTAAATAAAATCAATATTTTCTAATAATATGAATACAATTATTATTTACTTATAAACAAATAAATCGATGAAAATTTCAGTAAATTTTGTTGCGAATGAGATTCACTTCTTTGTTTCGATCAATTCTGAAGCGTAGAGGAAGTGTCGTATTCGGCAATATTTGGGCCAAATATCAAATGAATATAAATTCAATTTTCAAAGTTATCATTAATTGAGGTATAATTGAAATGGTCTTAAGAAGTGGCGCTCGAATCTCATTAAAACTAATAGAAGAGAAAGCCATCAATTTTAGACCGAATTCAACTGAATATCTGTCACTTTTGCTGACAAATGAATGATTTGATGCCTACTATTTGATTGAAACCTTTCATCACTACATTCATTAGGGATTAACTTTGTCTGACTCTGGGCTTGAAATTAAAGAAGTTGTTCGCAGTATATAAGATGTGGTATAACTGCAATACAACCCATTGTGCGGTTCTAACTCAAAAAATTCTAATTTCTTCAATTAAAATGACTACAATGATTAGAAAAATGATCAAGATGGTGCGGCATATTTTTTGCTTCAAAAAATATCACTACTAAATATTTATGAATATTTCAATTTTTCATCCATTGTTAGACCTAGGATATCAAAGGGTATTTAAGCTTCACCATCAATCATTTTGTTGTCAAAATCACTGTGGCGTCAAATGTTAGCTTCTTGGTGCTTTTTGAATCTTTCAAATTCACAAATGTATTGAATTGAAGTGCATTTCTGAGGACATATTAAGAGATCTTCTTTGAACTTCAACTCAAATCAAAATGAGCTCAAATTGATAGCAAATAATGTGATTGTGTGCGGAGTGGGTGTTGAGCGGTGTTGTGCTAATCGGGTTGATATAACTGAAGTTTTGGCAGGAATTCGATGACCAAAACGTATTCCATAAATGAATGGTTTGTATGACATCTCTGTTTAGCCAAACGCCAGTTTAGACCCAATTTGTGGTAAAGTTTGTAGTTTTCGTTTGACAACAACTAAACGATAAATAATTCATACTTTTTATTAATGATTTAGACATTCATTGTTTGAGTCATTAGTTGAGACTTCAAGTGATGGCAAACCTTTTCCAATGAGTTTTTAGTTCGCTTTGAAAGCGCAAGAGTTGGCCACAGAAGAGAACAGCCTAAAGAACAACAGCAACAAAGACAGCCCAAAATTAACAGCTTTGCATTTGTTGAATGCTGGGCCCGAAGTAATGAATTGATCCGATGAACAGTGCTTTCAAACTCTTCGCGCGAAACCCTTCCCAATAAGGATGAAGGAAACGAATCGGTGAAGCCATTGGACAGACCGAACAAAGTTATGTTTCCATTACCGCGAATCACAATCGGTTCCATTGTTTGGCACAATTCGGACAATTGATTACTGTTTGCACTGTTATTGCTCTCAATCTCTTCGATTATGTCATCGAAGTCTTGTTGAGCTAATGCCTGAGCCATGGCTTATGTCAAATACAAACAATCGATTGATATCTGTCTTCGTTTAGTTAATAATTAGTTGTAATTTAATTAAATGTCAATTCGAGTCAATCACTCATTTTTGTTATAATCGTCGAAATTATTTGCAATTTTCACTAATTTTTGGTTAAAATATATAAAATAATTGACCGAAAAGTCAATAACTGATTGAAAATCAATCGGAAGTAAATAAATAGTCAAAAATCAGTTGTTTTGATGTAAACTTAGGTTCAAAGTATACGCAATAATAATGAGATTAGCATTAAATCAAATGCGAGACACAATGCAAACAAAATCGCAATCATATGAAACGCAAATCAATGAATGAACGCATAGTTTACGAGTGAATGTCGTTCACAAACACTCATTGTTTGTCTCTTCCTCTCAATTCATTCAATGATAAACTTTTATTCAAATGTATTTATTTAGGTTTTCGTCGAATGTCAACCAAATTTAATCAAATTTCAATAAATTGAATGCAAAATCACATTTAGTTGAAATTCTGGGAACAGAGGACAGACATTATTCTGATCCAAAAACATAATTTGTTGTTCAATATTCTCACGCATTCGCTATGAAGTGACACAAAACTATTGAATAATCGAAAGTTGCGTTCAGTAGTAATGCAGTTCTTAAAGGACTGCTTAAAGGCTCCGAATTGTGATATTCTATATATTCTTTACTCATATTTGGGTCGTATTCTTGAGAAGTAAACAGAGAAAAGAATTTCTATTCCGTCCGTTTTGTTGGACCCTTTCACACAATTCTCAATAATTTTATATATAGAAAATAGAATAGAAAATAAAAAGAATTATATATAAGGTCACAATTTTCGAGTCTAAAGTATGAGTATATTCACAGCCTCGATACCAAAAAGATACTTTAGCACATTATTTTTTTTATTATTATTTACCATGCTCAATAAATTACAATTTAGGCGAGTTTATAAAAATTTCGATACGCAAAATGAAACATCTTAATATTGAATAAACAATGACATTTTAGATTACTCTGAAAATTCTATTTACAGACACAGTTTTTAGCCTTGAAGTAAGTTTGGTCTAAATTATATACAATTGAAGATTAATGTCAATTGAATGGCTTAAACGTCACTCAATAGCCTTGAATTACGCGAAACATACGGAAGGATACACTGAATATTGATTCAAACTATTGATAATTTGATGAAATGATTCGCAAGTTTATTGTCAAATGTTTTTATAGTAATAAACGGATTAAAACAAAAATGAGTATTGATTGCTTAAAGACCTATTAGTTGGCTCTGCCATCAAATTACTGCTTGTTTATTGTGACCTTATACATATAAACCAACAGAATCTCTAAACTTTTATTCTTTTGGCCATTTTTCAAACCCATGGACAAAATACTTTGCAAACAATTATTCAAACAAGTATGCATGATGATTAAGTAAGCTTAATTTATTATTGATTATCACTGATAAATCATTCTCTAATTATTTCAAAATAATAGTTTATTGTAGGATCTAGTCTATTTTCACTACAGGGGTTGGTTTGACTTTATAAAGTTGAGTTAACACGATAGACAAAATTAGGGAACTGTTGAGCTCATGTTTAGAATCAATAACTAACTATTGAATATTTTTAACTAGTTTTGACAAGATTTATATTTTCAGAAAGGTTTGAAGGAATCTAGGTGATCAACGTCGAAAAAACGGAAAAATTCTTGCTACCTGGGTACCTTTTACTCCGTATAAATTTGTAAAATCAGAATTTTTTTAGCCAATTTTTACAGCTCTGGTTACTTTTTTGAGCAAATAAATAATAGTAATAGTAGCAAGTAAGTAATATTCAATAGTAAGCGCCGTTTATTACTAACACGGACTCCGAAAAACGGTAAACATATAATAGTTTGCAATTTGTTGAAAGCTATGACTCAAATAGCGGTAATCAAAGTGTGAGACAACTGAGTGACAAACTCCTGAAATGCATTAACGTTTCGTCAAACACGCGATTCTCAGTTCCAATCGATATAAAGTTGGAAACAGAGGTTGGAGTCCAACCGTTAGACAGAGTCGTTGGGTGTCGTCAGCACTGAGTGTCGAACCACTGCTCACTGTTTGGCGACGACTGTGAGTCTGCATTCAATTGAGTCAATGTTAGACTCAGTGCTTCGAAGATTCAATTCAATCATTAAACTCAAAGAATTTGACGCAAAATAGTATATCCATCAAAACAAACCAATTAATTGTTTATTTAAGGACTCAAACCACTCAACCAATCGATTAATTCATATTTGCATCGATTTATTAACAATTATTACCAATAATTCAAAACATTCCGAAAGCTTTTGGGGTTTGTATTGAATTTGAGATCATTTTTCGTAAATAATTCCTAACTTTAAGCATAGGATTCGTATTTGAAATCAATTTTTGCTCAAATCTTCACTTTCAACATATATTTGAGTTTTCACTCTTAAACCAATTGAATGAATATTTGAATAATTTTTATTTGATTTGTGTTCAGTTTAGGTCTCAATTAATTGCTTTCAAAATAATAATATTAACGAATTGTGTGAAGAATATTGAAAACTAATAATCAGTTGATTTCGACGAATAGTAATAACAATTTGCTCAACAAATATGAAGTTTAGATCAATACTCAGTTTTAGTTACGAATTGCGAACAAATGCTATATTTTACCTCTTCATTGGAATTTTGTTTTCATTGCCATTATTAATATCGAGTAAGTTTTTGTTAACCATTCAATCAATTAATTTGCAACTAAAATGTATTTGTCTTAAAGGCGTTCGTATTCTTCCGAATGAGAAAACTAAAGCCATTTGGAATTCACAGACACTATTCGTGACCTGTCAGAAGACTGGACAACAAACTGGAGGTAATCATAGTATCTGAGTCTCACTTTCAATGTTCTAATCAATACTTTTGATGCCAAAGGATCTCTCAAATGGTATTCCCAGTTCGGACCCGTTGACGACAATAACAGGGCTCCGGTCTATGTTCAGGAATTGGCAAATTCTGTCAAATTGTTCCTGATGAATACTCCCAAAAAGCAATCCGGAACTTATGAGTGTCGACACACTCTAGTAATACATTATTAGGATTGCATTCAATCTTTTACTATATTCTCAATTCATTGATGTATAGGACGGGGATGTTATCGCTTCAGATAAATTCGAACTAAAAGTGTATAACTCTATTAATATGGAGGGTAAGTAAGCACATCTCACTATCAAGCACACTTTTAAATTGTTTGTCATCATTGCAGGCAATAAGGATTCACACGTCGGTATTGAAGGTCAGTCCTTCTCTATGCCTTGTTTTGCTCGATTCGATGCCGACTCAACTGAAGCGACCATTTCGTGGACTCATAATAATCTTCCGATAAAAGACCGTTAGTTTGATTTGATTTCGTTTAAAAAGACTAACAATTATTTAACTAAAAATTACTTCCAATTAATGCATGTTTTAAATCCTCTAAACTAATGGCAAATAATTAACAAATTAATCAATGAATTGAAGGTTTAAATGCATGACATGTAAGACAT
>JAQFXL010001306.1:0-12716 GCA_034693445.1 Edwardzetes edwardsi | reverse complement strand
CTCTCTCTCTCTCTCTTTCTCTCTCTCTCTCTCTCTCTCTCTCTCTCTCTCTCTCTCTCTCTCTCTCTCTCTCTCTCGAAAAGAATCCAATTCTTTGCTTAAGTTTTAAATCAAATTTTGTTATCGAATGACAATAAAAGCCACAAATTATATTCATCCAACTATTTGCTTATTCTTCGTAAAACTTGTTATCTAGCAAAATTAATTATTTTTAAACAACTCAATGTTTAATATCTAACCAAGAGTAAAATAGTGTAATTAAATTCAATCTAGTTTCTTCCAAATTCACTCAAACTTTGATTATTTAATCATAAAAATGAATGAAACAAGTAGAATTTAATGAATTAACAACCACTGTCTAAAATTTACATCAATTGAAAGGTAAATATATATTTCCAAAAGCACCTTAATCTAAATTACGGACCAGTTTTGTCACCAGTTTCTTATTCGTTCTCTTTATTGTTATTCTCTGTTACGAACCTATTTTACCACAATTTTTGTGTACATTCTTTGAATTGAATAAAATGTTATTTCTTTCAGAGTTTTTCAAATTTCTATAATGTTTTTGAAAGACATGAAAATACATTTAAATAAATGTAACAAATGTTTAGAAGAGAGAACTCTGGTATCTGTTTGCAAGAATTCACAATATATTCCATCAAAAATGTATTTTCTTCCTCTGAAACGATGAAAAGTTTCAAATTACAGCCAAATGTAAAGTTTAGATCATTTTTGTAGTGAAAGTAAAAGTTATGATAAAAACAGTTTTACCTTATCTTCAGTCGAGAAAAGTAATAATTTTTAGAAACGAGCAGAAATTACTTTCATTTTATATGATATTATTCACAGAAAATATAATCTTTTTGTAATTTTTAGAAATATTTTCATAAAAATTTAGATTTTCTTATGCAACGACTTTTATTATTTGAGTTCTAACAAATGAGCCAGGCTCTCTTCTAACTTGCAAATAGCATTCGTTTCTCATTCAAATGATTGCAATTTTGTTTATTCATTTTTTTCGTGAAGATTCTGTTGGGAAGAGTCTAAAAGTCATTTGAATCGGTATTACCTAACAGTTTGTTCAAAAGCCTAAATATAAAGCCTGGAAAAGGTTTGAAAAGTAAAAACAAAATAATCCGTTTTCTTAGAGATTAAACATAATTGAAAAATCAATACAATAAGGAAGAGCTCCGATACTATTTGGACAGAACTGAGACGTCTTTATCCAGTTTATAGTCGGATAATAAAAGTCGGCCCCAAATGAGGTTTAAATATCATTCAATACAGTCTCTCACTGATAAGAAGCTAATGTCAGACCGCTTTTGCAATGAATGACCAGAAAGAGACTCGAGGAAGATATCGACAAAAACTCTATTGAACTCAATTTGTTTGTTGAAACTGAAAATTTTGGTTTGCATTCACTTTAATCATCAATGAAAAAGTTGCAATTAATTTCTAATTTACCCATCTTCAATAAGAATCGAGTCGAAATAATTCATTGATTGATCAGTGCGAAGACACAGTTAATATTTGAATGGAACAACAGTCAGGTGTGAGTAACAGAATAGTCGAGTAAATCGGATTCAAATTCAATTTACATTTTTTCTTTCGCAACAAAATACCAAATACTTGAAAAGTATAGTATTTTCAGTGTTGACCGACTCTTTTCACTCCAATGGCGGTACTCTTATCTCATATCTTACCAGAGATTAAATAATTTTAAATTATTCCAAAATATTAATAAAAATGCCAACAAAATAAGTTGCTTGGGGTAATTTTATGAATGACATATTTGGTTTAACTTTCAGTTTTTAAATGGTTTTACACAATTAATTACCGATAAGTCGCGCATTAAAGTGAATTAGGTTGTTTTTGAAAATTCAGTAGGTTACCATAGGGGACTATATCTTCCGTATCCCTTAGGCTTTTCCCAACTCACTTTATCTCCAGGTAGAGAATATTGCGCGAATGAAAAATCGGTAAATGAAAAATGCTGAAAATGAAAAAAAAATCTTACAAATAAGCAGGGTAACCTTTGAAGAAACAAGTTCTGAAAAATATAGTTTGAAAGAGAATTTGAATGATTTGAATGATATAATAAAGAAATTTTGGAGTAATTCTAACAAATGTTTTCTTATTAAAGTTGTGACTGAATTGAGTGTCGAATTGAATATAAGAACGGAATGGATTCGACACCGAATGCAGTCATCTGGAGATCAACTCATATTGGAATCAGAGAGAGAGAGAGAGAGAGAGAGAGAGAGAGAGAGAGAGAGAGAGAGAGAGAGAGAGACCAGAATGAATGAGCAGCAGATGCTAGCATTGGGTACTGACTTCTGAAATAATATACTAAAGACTGATATTATGCACATCTCTTTCACATTTGGAGAGTCAGTCAGATGTAATCAAACGAATAAAACGGTTTCTGCATATTCTCTAAGCGAACGACAATTTTTAAAATTAATTTTTAGAAACGACAGAAAGCAGTCAAATGTGAGATCTCTTACTACATATCACTTCAATATCTGTTCAAAGATTCTGAGCACAGATTCGCAAAAATTCATTTCATTGAGTATAACAATAATCAATACATTAAATAATATGCAAAAAAGCGCTTCAAATCAATATACTTATTATCTCCAATTTGTCTATTACTTGACTTTTAATTGAACAGGCTGATAGTAATAATTCTAAAAAAGCTTTCATTTTACATTCAAATGAGTTAAATTGATAGTTAAATTGAAATTTTGATTATTATTGCACAAGATAACTTTTCAACTAAAATTAATTTGCTATTTATAGATATTTCTAAGAATTCTGAGATAAAAGAATCTTGGTAATATCACATATTTATGAGAAAAATAAACTTATTGTATCAGAAATGAAATGAGTTTTGCATAACTTAATGGATGACAATCCGAATCGATAGGATTGAGTATTTGTGTGCGAAAGACATTAACTGTCTGTCCATTTGCAGTAATGGTGAGTAATGGAAGCGCTGATGAGTTGCAACGAAAACCTAATCTTTATTTTCAGTTACTCTTTTGTATTGTTTTGTTTGTCATAATTAAGTTTGAAGATTATCTTATTTACTCCCGTCTTCTGTCCTCTACTGTCGCTCACATTTGAAGACATCCAACAAAATAATCGGATTTCAGGAAACACCACCGGAAACGACAAACAGACAAAAACTCGATAATAAATATAAAAAGCCCTCTGATATGGTCTGAATTGAGAAATGGATTTAACTGCTGCCGGACTGTAATTATTTGGACCAAATCGCCTTAAATGTGACAACCGCTCAATATTGCGATCAAAGAGACCTACGCTGGGCTCAGGGGGTGCCGCTTGTGTCACAGTAAACTGCCCGTTTAAGTGACAATCTTCAAGTTAGTGTTAAATTGTAATTGGATTTAAGGTGGATAAAAAACGACTCGTTGTTAGTCTTAATTACCCAGATGGAAGACTGCAATTGGTCGGGAATTGAGTCCAACCCCTGTTTTCAGATTGAGGGCAAATCACATATTAGTGGAGACATTAAAATATTAGTTGGCTTTCAGTGAAGTATCGATACGACAATGAGATTCATAAACGAATGATCGCATTGTTTAGTAACGCAATTATGCGGTGCCTTCAGAAGCGGAGTGACGCCAAACGACAACGTCATACGTTCACAGCCTTACGTCTGAAGCAAAAACTTTTTTTTTATTTCCAGTCATCTCAAACTCTGTGATCGATAGAGCTCTGGAATGCCATAAAAGGAGTGAATCGATTCGAGGAACAGCTCTCAATGTCTATGAATTTCTATATTTTAGACACTGAATAAGGGACTGGAGAAGACTGGACTCATTCAAAAATTAAATATAAATATAAAACTCATGCATTCAATTGCATTCTATAACCAAATGACAAACATTTTACAAGAATTCTCTAAATTTTTATTGATTTCTAACGAAAATAGTTTTTAATGTTTAGTCGAATGTGTTTTGCCGTCTGAGGGCTACATATTTTATGAGTATTATTTCACTTTTAAAATTAAACTGGATATCAGCAAAGTTTAAAAAGTATAAAATTTTAAACCAATTTAATAAATGTTCTTGCAGAATATTGAATAGTTTTAAAACTCCGTAGAGGTTTGAAAAGAGACATTCATAGAATTTGCAGTTTCTGTGAATTTAACTGAACTAAACATTTTGTTACGATATGTCTTCAGAGATATTCGTGTATTTCTACACCAGAGTTACCCAAGGGGAGGTCAGCCCAAAACCTCACTTACTTTGACACTCTCCTATTTTTTGAGCGTTCAAATTAGAGTTCCCCTTTAAAAATGCGAAATAACTTAACTGGACTGGATTTACCATTAAAATAGTAATTTCCAACGTTATTTTTGTTTCAAATTTTGCCTCCTTCTGTCACCTTTCAAGTCGCTGAATTTGGGCAACCCTGTTTTGAACTTGTTAACAAATTCTGATTGAATTTGTGGGAAATAAGACTGGTATTACCTAACCATCTAGATACTTGAGATAATACCAATAAGCTTTAAGCGTAAAAAATAGACTTCAAGTGCTTTTGACTCAAAAGGGATTTGTTTCACAAATTGTATGATTATAACCGAAATCATTTGCAATAATCACTGCTTACGTCAATCACTAATAGAGTTGAGCTCAACATTAACTTAATCTCAGTTTCGAGACTATTCGATGAGTCATTTAAAGTATTTTATTTTTAAATATATCGGATTTTTCATTTGAGTAAACGACTGAAAACCCTATTTTTTAAAGTGATTTCGAATATTATTTATACTTATCCTTAGATTTATTTTTGGACATCACATCAGTCAGTCTTCAAAACAAAATCAATGTACAGATGGCTCTGTACTGCAGTAAAGTTGCATTTCGGGGATAGATATGGGTATCGATTGTCAATACATTTTGAGCTCATCTTTGATCGATTTTTTTCTAAATTTGAAAAAAAGAAATTTTAATTTCGCATATATTTTGAAATTTCAAACCAAAAACTTGTAATTCAGAAATCATTGCCATTTATGTTTTATTCATTCGCCTTTCAAATAGAGCTCGATATCAAAAAATAAGACGAAGAAGAAAAGTCTTCTCAATATTAAATTTCCAAAAATTTTCCGATGAATTGTTGTATACATTCGGTGACCGAAAATATTCTGTAGTTTAAAGGAATTCAATACTTTCTTATCTTCTCTGATATACAGTGAATTTGAAGGCTATTATACAGCATATTATGATTACTTCAAAAATACTCCGATTATTATACGAAATGTAAATCATTTTTTGACATTTATTTTCATTGAATTTATTAATACATTCCTAAGAATTTTTAAATTCATTGAACCAATCATTTGGACTTTTAAAGTGTCTGCAATTGTAATTGAAGCGAGAAATTCAACTGAACTAGGCCATACTTCGTATAAAGAGTTTAAGATTCGAGAAATACATTCATGAAAATAAATAAAGTCATTATAGTATTGATTTTGAACGCAATACTCGAAAATGAGGAAACATTTACTGTTTTAGGTAGAGATCAGAACTATTATCACAAAATAAGTCTTATTATTCCAAATCATGAACTTAACCAAACATTTGTTTAACAATATTATGAATTGCATTCAATAAGATTAGAACAAGATAAGTTTACCATTGAAATTTATTCAATTTTTCTAGATGCATCACTAACGAGGAAATTACCCCAGCTTTAACTGAATTGATTAACCTTATATATTGCCTTAAATAATCAAGATTATTCTTGCCTTTTACTGAGTAAAATTTCTAAAATTTAGCTATTTTTCACCACCATGGCCACTTTTAAGCATATACAAGGTTCCTTGTCAAAATTATGAATATGTGAGTCACTTCAATTAAGGTTGGGGTAACCCTCGTCAGTTATGAATAAGCAAAATCTAAACTGACTAAAGTAATGACGTTGTGTTTCATTTTTCATTATAGTGTCTAAAAAATACATTAAAATGTAGTTAGATCGTTTTATAATTGAATAAGCCATAAACCTTTCCAACTAATTTTATCATAATAAATTCATTCTGAAAGCACTTCTTGTCTAAAAATGAGTTATCAATTATCCTTCATTCAAATTAGAGTCCATTTAAAAAGTCACTTCTATTCTGAGCTCTGGTGAGGCAATAAAAACTAAAAAAACTAAATAAGTACAACATATGGACTAATCGACGGACATTAGGGAAGTATTACACTACTACTGTAGTACCGAGCAATTAATGAAAATAGGTGATCATCTTATGATGCTTTTCCAGTATTTCTCAATGACCCAGATTATCAGATGACTCTAAAATTTGAGGTCCATGTTTGAGACATAATCATGAAGTTATCAATTAATCTTGGTTAAATTTTGGATGATAAAAATGCAAAGAAAGAAAAATGACTAGATCTTTGTTTACTTCTTATATGACAACCTTGATACACTCGGATATAAACAAATGGAGGTTTATTATCTATTCTTTCATATAAGTATGAATGAGTAAAAAGGGCTTCAATTTCTTTGTGTTTTAAAAAAAATGGACTTGAATATTTTTTCAGAGTAAAGCATCTAGTTTCTTTATGTAAGAACAAGAGAAATATGAATCAAATATTGATTTAGAGGAAGTGTTAAAAGAGCTCTGGTGTTGTGAAGTGGTCGCACTAATGGGGAAGTGTCACAGAGTTAGTTGAATATTGTGATATCTGAGCGCCAGAATAACTTTGGACAGAAAGAGGAGTTTGTAATAAAAGGGCATTTGGGAGACATTGGAGTCCGAAACTCAGGCGAATTTGGACGAACATAAAACATAATTTGTGAGCTCTGCTAATAAAATACCAGTGCTTTTGGCAATCCTTTTGGGAAATATATATTCAAGTGAGTAAAGGGTGTAATTAAGTAGAGTGTCTTTCATTCCCTGATCATCAATACTATTATAACTGTAAATGCTTTGAGACAATGACTGCAAACGAAATTAATTTTTCTCAATCGATATATTTATGGCTAATATAATATCTGACAGACTTTACTGTCGGATAAATACTACTAATTATTTAGAGAACAATACTCCAAATCAATACAACATTTATCACTTCGAAGACCATTTCGTTTATTTGATTTACTCGTCCTTTAACTCATTTCATACAAACACAGCAATGGATAGACTCCTCCATTATTTTCAAATACTCAATACATAAAATACAATAAACAATAAACTTGTTCAAAATAGTCGTTTAAAATTATTTTAAAGTTATCCACTGTAGTTTGCCATGTTAAATCAAGCAGTATATCATATTTTGACAATCACTGAGAGCTAAGGAGTAAGACGTAACGGAATATGCAATCAATACATTTCGTAATCATTGATTGAAACAAAAAGTCATTCATTTTAGGAAAAAATAGTATTCATTTGAATTGCGATCAAAATAAGTGTAATATTCAAAGAAAAACAACTATTTTTTTGAATTATAGTCTGTTTTCCGAAGAGTTTAAAAAAGAGAATAAATTCGATTTTCTTTTCATAACATGACTTCCTATCGAAGATGTTCTCTATTTTTCATAAGTTTGCATATATTTTATTGATTCACTGCAGAGTCTGAGCCGCAGTCATACCGCTATAAATTCAATTGTGATCTTCTTTTGATATGAGAAACGCTTCTGAATTATAATTTTTTTGGTTTGAAGACATTTAAAATTTTCGACCTATATTTGAGCAAGAATATAGAACTAAGTTTGAATTTTCCAATAAAATACAAATGACTAAAATAAGTACAGCTTTGATGGCTGAAGGATCGACTTGATTATATCGAATATCAAGATCATTTAATGATATAGATATGTATACTTTAATTAAATTGAGAAGATTTTGGTGACCAATGACAAGTCATTCCCACAAATGTCATCTCAAATGATGAGATTATTAGTCATCAAAACTGTTTTGATGGCAGAAATGATACTTTAAATAATTTATTCTCCGAAATGACAAAAATAATATTCATTTTTGTAATTTTCATTCTCGAAAATGGATGGTCTCTAATGTCTGCACATCTGATGACATCTGACCAAAAATCGCTTCTTTTTGCAATTTTCATCTGTAATCAGAATTGAAGTCAATATTGATCTCAAAGTTTTGGACAATTTTTTTAGATATGTATTAAATTTGAGTATCGTTTTCCAAAATGGAAAAATCCACCAAAAATTTTGTTTCTTATTATCCTATTTTGCAGAATAAATACCCGTCCACTGCACTGGTATGTCAAGACGTAAATTGCATATCAAAACCAGTGCATAGAGATCTGAGATGCAGAGCGATGCACACGTTCAATACCAAGAAGTGGGCTGTGGTGTGCAAGGGGTAAGCAAGTTCTTTAAAGCAAGATTCAAACAAGCTTGAAAAGCAGGCACGTTCAACATTTTGGTTCATTAACAAGGTTGGACCTGATAAGTTAAATTTAGCTACATCATTTCAACTTTTCATTGATTTTTACAGTTATTAAATGAATGTTCAAAATGATAATGCTCAATTATTGGAGTGTATACCCACTGGTAATCCCTGGGCTCACACTGAATGAAAGCTTCGATCTCCGAGTCTAAGCTCTGATTCTATTTTCCGATACAAGAATTGAATGAAAGATCCTTTTCTTCGATACTTTGGACTGATTTTGAATTTATTCGTAAAAATATATTAAAATTCGAGAAAATCAGTTGAAAAATATTTACAGAAAAAGATAAATAGTTTTTCAAATATTTTGTCGTCCATTTAGTTGACATTATTTCCAATAATCGCCTTTCAAACCATACTATAAAGTTTTCATGATCTTGGTAATCAAGATATATTAATCGCCATATATTAATCAAAAGCTTGGTGGTTTTATCAATAGAATAGATGGCAATATCAACTCAAAACTTTTCAATCAATTCTTTGAAACGGGTTTTGTTGAAAAGTATGAAATGAATATCGATTTCAATATTACGATCAAATTTTCAAAAGAAGATGAAATCAAGAAATCTGACCCGTCTCTAAAAATTGAGTTTATAAGTAGATAATACACCCATTTGTTATTATCAACTATTTCCAAGAACGACTTGTGTCACATGACTTTTCTCAACGTCAATCTTTCGTTAATACTAGAAGAATTTCAGAGTTATGCTTGGAGAAAGGACAAATTTTTATCATTACACTCAACTCTGTTTAATTTCACACAGTTGGGACCGAACTTTTGGTGATGTGAAAATATAAAATGTGAAAATAGACAGCTTATCAAAACCAGTTTTCAAAGCAAGATGATCACTTTTCATAAAAACAATCAAGAATTCAACTTCAAATTAAGAAGATTTTTTTTTCATTAAATGATTGGATTTGACGCAAAGTCTTCAATTGACAAAAAAAGTTATCACTTTTTTGCTTCAGATCTCATTGTTTGAGATTATTTTTACTCATTTTCACTCATTCTATCAATTAGGTGAAAATAAACAATAATAAATGCACAGCATATTTGTAAGCACGTGTGTGACTGTGAAAATAAACGAATTTGAAATAAAGCCTATTCTTCAACACAAGTCTCTAGATGGTTCTGGGCTCTTGTGTGAATTTACACAGATTGTGAAATGATAGAATGTGACATTAGACAGATTTGAGTGTATTGTTAATAAAAAGAATGCTACATGTACAAAGAATGTATATTAGGAAATATAGAAATTTACCTATTTTGAAGAGAGGAAAGTTTTATGACAATATAGAACCACTTTTGAAATGAAACGGCATTTTTCGTAAAATAAAGTTGCACAATTTGCCCTTGGTGATCACCGGCTTTATCGCTGTACTCCTTTCATGTCATAGTTTTATCAAAAAATTGCATTTTTGTTGCAAAACTGTTCTCTTCTAACGCTTGAAAATACATTGCCTTTGAATTATAGTTTAATACAAAAACTTATTGAAACAGAAAACAGACACAAATTGTGAAACACCTGAGAAGTTATGAGAAGTTTTTTGCTGAATAATATATTTTTGGATAATTATCGCATTAATCGATCAAATTTGCTTCAAAGTAAAAAAGATAATTTGCGAAATGGGTTAAGTAATTAGTCATTATGTTGAGCACATGTGATAAGTCGAATATTGCTCGCTTATAATCATATTAAAAGATTGTTTCATATTTTGAATAAACTTTAATTTGTATTAAAATCGACGAAATAGACTAATCAATCAAAACTTGGTCTTGATAAAATTAATGATTAAGAACAATCCTATTTCAATGATCAATAGGAAATTAATATCACCCTGAGCAAGCTTAATTTTGCAAATCATTTCACTTTAACAGAGGAATGATTTCATTAGTTTTTTTCCATTTCTTAGAAAGATTTGAATTTGATTTCTAAGAATAGAGTAAACAAATCTAATTAACAAACAATTTGTTGGAATTAGACATTTATTTCATGTAAAACAACCAAAGATTTTGTTTCGCCGACTATTCAACTAAATTGATGTGAATTCTGCTTAACTCAAATCATTTGCGTAATCAGAGGGATAGCCATAAAAGCTGGAGTGAACTCAAATCCGAAATGATTTGTCATTTAATATCAAACTTCATTCAAATTAAATTTCAGTAGTTTTGCTGAAAATAACTCTAAAAATTTGCTAGTTTTAGAAGTGAATGAATCAAAACTTGAAATAATGAGTTGTCAGTGATTTGGGACAGAAATGTATGCATTTATTTGTAATGAGAGTCAAATTCATTTCTTTCAGTTCAGGGATCACTTAATTTGATTTATATTATCAGAAGATATAAAATAGGAATTATTTCTTCTATTCTTTTATCTTACTATAAAATCAATGATTATTAATGGGAGAACAGAATATTCTGGGCTCAATAATTAATAATAAGCACTCTTCCGGAGACTGGCTTCCTTACAGAGCGGATGAAATATTGAGTTAGAGTCGGAAAATGTGTCGATAATATGTTGAACTTTCCTTGTTTACTACCAGAGTGAATTAACTAGGTCAAATTGAATTGAAAATTCAAAAGAATGATTGAGTGAGACATTCATTGAATATGTTTTGACAAAAAAAATTGATTTGTTTGTGTGAATCATATGATTTGTCTGAAAAACAAATTCAAATAAAAAGTCAAACAATTTTTGTTTGCAATCAAATTCAAGTCTTATTGAGAACTTCGCAAAAGCTTTGAAAGAAAAAAAATCTTTTGGTCTAAAAAACCAATGAATTTAAAGTGAATTTCTTTGGCCTTAAATCCCGAGAGAATACTATAAAAGTATGAAAGAGTATGGAGTTAAGGGTTGGGGCTGTTGTGAGTACTGCTGACAAAACTAACTTAAATAATGTCCGCTTTGTTAACGAAGAAGGATTGTCTGATCGCTTGAGAATTCATAAGAGAAGACTCGTTAGTCGTCTTCGTATATGAGTTCAAACACCACAACAACAGCAAAATAAATATAAAGTGTGTTCGAAGATGAAACCGGTCTCCAAATGTGACAACATTTTGATCAGAGCTCCGGTCGGCCATTACTAACAATCCCAACAAAATCTAATGTCTTTGAAAAATCTTGATAAAACCCCTCTTCATTTAATCTCATATAATTCAAATCATTCTCAAGTATCAACATTTGACATCAACATGCATATTGATCAAACTGAGCAAAAACTATAATCAAAACATTTAATCCCAAGTTTTGAATTTTCAATTGAAATTCTTTCATAATTTAAAAGTGTTCCAGCATCAATAGTGCATTATTTTATCAGGCATGAATAACTTGCAGTATTAACCTATCGATTGTGGAAAGACTGTGTAGTTTATGATGAAAAAGAGTTGAAAGCAAAGCAATATTCTTGTGGACAGAGTTTTAATATATGCAAAGAATGTTATTATTATTCAATGACAAAACCAAAGCAAAGAAAGAGAGTGTTGTGTCAGAAGAGATGGATTGAGATGGACTCAGAGTAATAGTTTTTGCCACTTGTGCTGCACTAACACTAACTTCTGCCACAAATAAGAGTCGCCAAACAAAAACTTTTACATTTAGCCATTTCTTAATCAAAATACAGAATTTGTGACTGAAGTTAATTAATCACTTCATGTCTGACAAACAAAAAGTCTTTTCGGAGACATTTTTGTTTGATTGGAATTATTTTGACAAAAAGGAAAATTATTATTTGAACTAGATTCTTTTTCAGAATTATATGAAATAAAATACATTCATTTCTAATAAATTGGAGATAAATTGAAAATAGAGTACAAAATATTTGATGAAATGTAAAAATGGATGAAAGAAAGGAAATACATGTATGAGTCAAATAAGCGTTTGATGAGATGTATAAACAATTCATTACCGAAATATTATATCGCGATTAGTGGCCAATATCTGTCCAAATGGTTTTGAGCGGACAGGCAATTACCAAGAGAGTGGAAAGCCTGAAATATCATGATATTTTTAAACAGTCGACGTCTAAATTAAGACAAGATTTGCTCCGCTTTCAAAATTCTTGTTACTCGAGGTTTTCGATTTTCATTTAGAGTAGCTAACGGCACGAAAAAAAATCTCTATGAGACAGGGGACCTTAGGGGACCTAACGAGGAAAATAGATATTGTAGTGTGGATAAATGAAAAAAAGTGCCCGGGTGCGATTCGGTTATTGATAACCGGAGAAATAAAATTCTTAAAATCAATATTGTTGAGATAAT
>JAQFXL010001305.1:0-12719 GCA_034693445.1 Edwardzetes edwardsi | reverse complement strand
AATGAAAATCGAGAAATAACTCGAGACTTATTCGAGCAAATGATGGCCAATAAAGAATTTGCCAAAGAAATGATGGAAAGGTTTGCGTCAGTTTCAGCAACAAAAGTGTCAGTGACTGACTTCACCGTCGACAGAGAGTTGTCGTCTGACGGGAACAAATCTCTTTCAATTGGAGAACAATTCGGAGAAGTCATTCAAGAGACTGCTCCAGGTTCACTCACTGAGTTAACAGAAGTCGAAGAGGTTTCGACTGCACCAGCGATGTTGAAACACTTTCTGGAAAACGACAAACTCATGAAGCAAATGGCAGAAAAATTGACGCCATTTATGACAAAAGAAAAACAAAATACGAGCCCTAATGACTTGTGGGACGAGTCATCGTTCCCTTCGACCGATGATAAATCGAGAGAATCTGCTCGAAATGTAGAAAAACAGATAATTTCTGAAGATTGGTGGCAGCCAACCAGTGAACCGTCCTCTCAACCAAACAGAGAATCAGTAAGAGGAAGAGGAAGAGGTTGGTCAAGAGGAAGGGGACGTGGATATGGTTCATATCACTCCACTGATAAATACGGAGACAATAAGAAATCGAATGGCAACCGATTTGGAAGCTATCGAAGCCAATATAGAGGACAATTTGAGAGGACATACAGAAGTCCTTACGAAGTAAATGCTTATAATGTTGAAAACTCAGTCTGATTTACATTTTGAAATATCATTCGCAGCGAAATATGTCTACTGGTGATTGGAACACAAGTGCTCAAAGCTCTGATTCACGATCACAGCAAACAACTGTTCGGGCAGAAGGTAATGACAACTGGTTTCAGAGACAAAACGAAAAAAAATTCAGTCACATTGAAATTGTATTCAATTCCAAATTGAAGTCAATTATAGAAATACTGACAAATGATATCATTAAGGGGTCCGTCAATAAGATTGATATGTCATTCAGGGAAGAAAAGAGTTTCAAAACTCTAATGATAGTATCGACAAACAGTGATAATTTATGTCAGATCTTTTTCACTGATCTTTACATACGTTTATTCAATTATCCCATACCTGAAGAATATATTGATCGTGAAATTGAATGGAATGAACTTTTGAATAGTTTTGAAAAACTCAAAGAAAACTGGTGTTCGTTCTGTTATTCTTCGGACCATCAAGAGAGGCTGTGTGGTAAGTGTAAATATTGTCTAAGAAGTGGTCATTTGCCCGAAAAGTGTAATGATTTTCGACGCTTCAACTCCTCTAATATTAAATACCGATGGCTTTATCCTAAAGCCCCGCAAAATATCAATCCTCTAACTAATCGTAAGAATAGATTAGTCAAAAGGCTCTGTTTTCAAAAGTATGGTTTCGCCACAACTGACAGACCATGTGTCACAAAAGATGCTGTGATTAATCACAAATTCTCACCGAATATAAAATTTTTGACACCAATTGAGTGTTCTTTAGATGTGGAAATGGCATTAGGAGAGAATAATCAAAGTTATCCGACTCAAGTTGTCGTTAAACAGTTCATTAACAGTACCATCAATTCACAGACAATATTTGCTTCTCATGTGAGCGATAGTATTGATAAGATTTCTAAATTTCAATTGAAATATGCGGCGCAAAATTTGCCATCACGTATGCGATTAGGTCTCCCTTTGAGTGAAGTTCGGAAAGAAATTTTGATGAAACTGAGCGGTTCTATCGTGAGTTGAATTTTTATTAAAAAAATTGAAGCTTATGTTTCACTGTGTTTCAAAGCTTTATACACATACTGGTTGGAAAGACTTGCAAAGTCTTGGTATAAGCCAATCAGACCTGCATTCGATCAAATGTAAACATATTGATATAACATCATTCATCCAACCCCATAACAACGAGAGACCTTCTCTCAAAGACATAGTTCTTTACCTATTCGGAGAGAGAATTCAAGATTATGAGACAATAAGAATCAAAAACTCTCCCCATTTATGCGAAATCGATTCGAGGTTCACTTTGAAATGTGGACGGGAATTGTCCAAATTGAAAGATAAAGATATCATATTGGATACACAAACAATTAGAAAAAGTGAAGAAAAAAAATAATTGATAAACTTTTTAATTCAATCGATTTTTTCTTTTTTTTCAAACCCGATTAGAAGTTAAAACTATTATTCAAAATCAGTCGATCAATTCAAAGATCAATTACTTATCTAATGGTTAAGTTTGAATATAAAAATAACATCAAATATTTAACATTGAATTGATTTTTGTGTTTTCCAATCAATATTTAGAGAAAATTTCAGTTCAAAAGTCTTTGAGCAAAGCGAATGAGTGGCAACAGTCTACTCAAAGCAATCGAGTGCTACCCTCACCACAAATAAACAGTGGTTCTCAAAGTTATAACACAGACAGTGTTGGCATTCGTTTGCCGAATTCGTCTATGCCGCCTGTGAGCACATATCCGAATCCGAATTATCAGATGTTGATTCCCAATTTGAACCAGCAAATGTTCGGTCAACAAGCTCCACAGTTTCCACTATTCTCGACTGTAATACCAAACCAACCGGTAATTTTTAAATTGAAAAAAAGCAGTTTTTAATATTAAATCAATTGATTTTTGTAGTCTTTTTTTCCTGGATTCAATTTTAACAATACTCAGAGCAATGTTTTGCCAATGATCAACCAAATGTCTCCAATAGTTTGGAATCACCCACAAAGCCATTTTAATCGATTCCCGAACCAATTTGTTCCCAACACGACTGATTATTCTTCCAGTATCAATCAAGGAATTAACACACAAATGAATAATTACCCCGGTCAGGGTCAAAATTAAACTTTATTTGGTTTTCCTTCCGATTTTCATTCAACTTTCATTACTACATATTTTCAAACTTATTTTTAATCATTTGATTGTTTAAATAATTGAATAAAACTTTTCCAATTGAATTTCAAAATAAAACAGTTAATAAAACCATGAATAGTTGAGATTTAAACAATTTATTAGCTCTCAATAGAGTAATTTTTTGATGGAATGAATTAATTTCATTTTAAATTTGTAATTTAGATGTTATTAATTTCAAGAATTACTTTAAACAAGAATAAATTCAGTGAAATAGTGAAAAACATGAAAAAAAATACAATTGAAATCAATTTCAATTTTCAATAACAATGTCATTAACAACTGAATAATCAGACTCTGAACCAAAATAAAAGATTCTGTTAAATGTTCTGAAATTAGTGAACAAAACGTTTGAAAAACGGATTTTCTTCCCGATCAAAGTTCTGATCTCTGATTTTGTTGAATATTTGTTCACAAAAAACATTTTTTCGAACAATAATCCAGTTTTCGAATCGATAAGATTGTAAACATCAATGTTCTCTATATTATTCATGTCTTTTACTTTTTCTCCGAGAATTATTTCAAAATCAAATAGGGATCGAATGAGATTGGATTCCAGATTATCAAAATTGAATTTTCTTCTGAAATTTAATTCCTTTTCCCCAGAATAGATGAAAGTGTCTGCGAAATGGATTTGAATTCCTTTTGCTTTGAATTGAGTGTTTTCCTTGAGTGAAAAACTGTGAATAAAATAATTTCTGCCATTCATTATGTTTTCTGAGAGATGAACAGCCTTTTCACCGAAGAATATTGCATTCATGATATCCTTTCCATCATTGACTTGAAATTCAAATCTTTTGATATATCCGCTGTCTTTGACTGTGAATGTCAGCGGTGTTATCACACGGACTGTTCCGTGGATTTTATAAGAAAACGGAATTTGACGATTCCTCAGATATTTCGGAATTTTTCGATATTTCTCGATAACATCACCTATTGATGTGGTTTTGCAATCGAATGCTGATTGTCTACGATTTTTGTCACTTTCATCTGTTTTGAGAGCCGTCTCATATTCATGAATGATTGGCGCGCTCGAAATGATCCTCGAATTAAAGACAGAAATATCATATGTTTCACCACTTGAAACAAAGAAAACTTTTTTGATTCCGATAATCTTTGAGATGAGAATTCATATCAATTATTAAATCAATTATATAAATCTTACTTTTCTATTGGTTTTCATATTTTTCAGAACTTTTGCAGAAAGAATTTGAATGATATCAAACATTTTTAGTCTTTTCTCAAGAAGACTATTGTTAAGGCTTTCATTTACCACTAAAAAGAAATCAGCCGTTGATTCTGAATCTTTGATTGTCAACCGGTGTAGAATTTTTTTGCTCTTGTCTTTCATTGCAAGGATTTCCATTATCTGAACCAATTTTGTTTTTGCTTCAATAGTTGTTGTCGTCTTCTCTTCTAAACAATTTCTATAATAACCGATTACGTTGTCACTCAGTTTGAGATCCATTCTTGACTAGATTAACTTTGATTTTTCTCTTATTTCAGTTGAATTTCAAAAATGATATTCAATTCGAGTTTTATAAAAATTAATTCCAAAAAACAAATGAACTTTTTTTTATGACGACAGCAGTAAACAGAGTTCAATGCTTGAGTGTAAAGCTATATAATATTTCATAGCATATACGCACTCAGGAGTCCAAAGCTTTGGTTTTGAACATTGATTTCGTTGATTGATTGTATATTAGTATAAAATTCTTCGATATAATGGCCAGTGAACAGTTCAAACCTCCGCTTCTGAAGGAAAGTGATACTAATTCTAATGAGTTTGATGAGGACTTTGATGAAATTGTAACGAACTTTGAATTCACTCCTCAAACGTTTCGAGGTCAATCGGCTGATATGACAATTCAAATCAATCAATCAATTAAAAGACAGAAATTGATTTCTGATTTTTCATGTGACAATTCATCAGTAGACATGGTCATTGGTGAGGCAAAACAAGTGTCAAATTCTGTTGAACAAACTTTCATCGAAAACATTTCAATGAATGCTTGTTTTGCAAGTGAAAGCACTAGAAGAGAAATATCGGAAACAAATGCCAGTAATATTGAAAAAGTTTTAATAAGATTGTTCTCTTCTGAAGACATAACAGATGATTTGTTCAACGAATGGCAATCGATTGCCGCAGAAAGTTACTCGAATGAAAACGAAAACTTTGTCATAACCTCATCAGATATCTATCACTCGAATCCATTGATGCGATTGGGAAAAGAATATTTGATCTCTAAAATGATGAGTGACAGGAAACTCAAGCAAATTATTGCAATATTCACCCAAACATTGAAAATGGACAGCAATATATTCGGTGTTAAATTGTTAGTTCTAAAAAACAGTGTTGTCAACCGTTGGGAACTGAAATTGATATCTGGTCTTTTCGAGCTTTTCCAAGCTTCAACTGATGGTGATTATATCAATCTTAACGTGTCTGAAACGCTTCCTTTTGTATCCGATTATCTCCGTTTCGGACATTTGTTTAGATGCCTTTGTATTCGTGATTTGAATAACAAACTAATTCATCACAACATCGACATAACATTTGAAAAGTTTTTCAAGGAAATCAACAAATATTTTGTCGAAAATTTCACAATTATTTCGTTTGTGAGAATTTCAAAAAATTTCAATCCAATAGGCATTACACTTGTCTATGTAATTGATGATAAGAGTGCCGAAGAAACGTCTTCCATACTGTCTTTCGAAAATTTACTTTCTATGGCGTTACGGGAAGGAATGTTCACTATTGCACACAGTATTGTCAAAGCAAATCCTGAACTCATTGTTTCAATTGATAAAAACAAATCAAATCAATGGACATTCAATGACAAACTGTCTATCGTCGGAGGAAGAGTTGACCTCTTTTCGAATGAGCTTCCATTCCATGATAAAAGTTTGTTTAATTATGTGAACGCAATCAAATACACCTCTGTTGATGCCTTTATCACAGGTGTGGTCAAATTGGTCACTAAATTCGGTATTTCTTCGATTTATGGTGAATTTGACAAGAATTGTGACAGAGATTTCTTAAGACGTACTCATGAGTTTCTTTTCAATAATAGTAATATTGAAGAAGAAGAACATTTATATCAATGTCTGTTTTCATTAATTTCGATTTTTGAAAAAACTCGTGAGTGTGAGTCTATTTGTGCCAGAGAAGAAATTTCTTTCTTTATCACGTTTCGCATAATCAAAACACTTGAATTGCAGTCTGCTTTCATGTATATGATACGAAAAGTATTCAAATTTGGCCCATCAGTTTGCCCTCTTTCTTTCACTCAATGCAAAACTGTAGTTCAAACACATTTCAATAGATATTTTCCTTTAAATTGTGAATCGAATGATTATGTGTGGCTCAAAGAAGAATCAAACCCTACCGGACGAGTAATAGGTAGAAAAATTTGGTCTTATCTCTTGAAGGTGTGGAACGAAAATGAAATGAAAGTCGAAAAACAATTGAATTTGAAAATTGATAACTTTGTTAAAAATGAGATAAATCACGAGAGGATCAGTTATTCTCGAGTTTTTATTCCTATCAGTGAGGATTTTTTCTCAGATCACGTGAAAGAGAGTCATCCGAGTTATTTTTTCAACTCGTTTGAGTCTAAATGACGAATGAGTAATGAGGTTAAAGAAAATTGAAAGCATGGCTGTGCGTCGAGGAGAACTAAAGGTATTTTTTCTGTTCATAATTTTGAAATAATTGGAATAATTTTCGTGATTCAGGTTTTTTTTAATACGAAAAGAAATCAAATGATCTATAATTGAAATAAAAAATAAGTGATTGACTCGAAAACCGATTTTGACAATTTTTTTTAAAAATTAGTGGTATTTCATAAGTCTTTGTGAATGTGATAGTGAATAATGGCATCAAATTTCACACAATCGACTTGTGAATCATCTTATACTCAAAGTTTATCAACTAATATGTTCGAAAATTTCGACCAAACTTCAGTACAATCGGTCCAATTAACAAGAATAGAAGAATACATAAAAAACTTCGCTTCAATTCTTTCTTTTAATAGTAATATTAGTGCGAAAGAACTAACAGATGTGTGCTCGAAATTGAAAGACAAATGGGAGGGTCAAAGTTTCAATTATAATTGGCATATTCTGTTTTTCTCAGAGTCTTCTATTAAAATGAGACTGCAATTACTCGAATCAGTCTTATTTTTGAAGTACATTAACACACATAACACAAAACTCAAAAAAAACATATTATTGATTTATAGACAATGTTTCACTGTTTCTAATTCCAAGTGTTTGCCCTCTTTGGGAAACCATTTCCTCATCAAAATCAATAATAAACAAGACATTATGAGCGTTGAAGCGATTTCTTTGCTCAACGACTTATGGAAAAACCGGTGTCTTACCAATCCCTTACAAGACTTAGAATACATCACCGGTGAACTCATCAAATTAGATGAAAGTTTACTAGAAGAAAACTTCAAAAGAGTTGTGAGTAAATTTCGTGATGCGTTCAGAGCATACGACAATACTTCAATGATAACTGATATCGTGATTGTGAAAGAGGCGAATATGATCAGACAAATAAATATCAAATTCAGTTGTGTCTCTGAACCAATCATTTTGAGAAATGTACTCAACCTTTCATTGGCGAACTCGAATTTCGATTTATCGAAGTTTCTTATGAATATGAGACCATCACTTATTTACATTCCTCTGGAAAATGAAGATATTATTGCGAAAACTTTTAAAATTTCAACACTTTCTTCGATTGAAGAGATTCCCGAACATATGACCGCTGATCCTTTGGATGAAAACTTTGGTGAAGTTTTTGAAAATATTTTTTCAAAGTTTCCAAATTTCATCGCATTCAGAATCTTTTTCTCAATTACCGAAGGTTTTCTTAGAATTATTACTGAGAATTCATGTCTACTCAAAGGACATTTTTCACCTGATATCGGCTCAGTTTACTATACGTTGAAAGAGTTTTTCCAAAAAGAAACGAAAAATATGGATAATATTCGACAAATCATTCAAACAATTGTTGATTCAATTGATTGGTCAGACAACTGCGAGAAAAAACTGGAGTTTTTCTTCGACAAAGCTTTCTTAGATATTCGTCATTCAATAATCACCAACAATGGATATCGAAAAAATGAAATTGAAAATCGGAATGCAATGACAGTTCGCAAAACGACAAATTCCATGGTTTTCCGGGTTTTAAAAACATTGATTATACAGAGTGTTTTCAAGAATCAATTTATCAATTACTCGAATTTGAACAAACCTCGAGTGAATTGCGACTCGTATAGATCGTTTTATTTTCACTACTTATCTCAAGACAAAGAAACCAAATCTATTGGTAACAAACTATTCACTGATATCATTAATAAGTGGGAAAAATCATACACAAAAATGGAAAAATCGATTGAATCTAATTTTGCAGATCAATTATACAGCAAACTTCACCCCAATATGGATGTAAATGATAAGATAAGACATTGTTTATCAATGTTTGTCTCGATTACACCAGAAATATTTCAAGAAATTGATGAAGTTTCAATCATACAAACTTCAACAGTGGGGCAATGCAATGATGGCTTTGCTCAGCGCACATAATCGGAAGAACAGAATTCTTAACTATAGAACGCTTTGTATTTTTCGAAATCAAATTTGAATTTAAACTATATGTTTTCAATTGTAATGAAAAAATGCTTAGTTTTTGACTACTGTTAATGATATTTGAATGAAAAATAAACGAAAACAATTATCTATTTGATATTCTAAATTGCTCTTGCTCATTAAATAAAGTTTATTGCAATAATTGTGAGAAGAGCACAAAAAGCATTTCTGTAGTCATGACAACAATAAGATATTTAGGTAAAAATGGCTGTGCACTGTTTGTAACGTCAACCCATTAACTCACTGCCAATGCAATAAGAAAAAAGGATTTCTTGACATTTTATCTGTTTGTGTCGTCACATCCGCTTATAATTCTTTTGGAAACTCATTAAATATTATATAATAATAATTTTTCATTCACTCTAATTGTAATGAGTGATCAAAATTTGTGTGATTTATTTCGAAAAAATCCGAAAACAAAAGATTTTAACGACTATTACAATTTGAATCGAGAAGAAAAGTGTTGGTCACTCCCGATGAATGAGCAAATAATCGAATTTTGGCATGTGATTGTGCCCAACAAAATAGATGATATTATAGTAAAATCAATAAATTTAAGAGAAATTTCTGACAAATTTCATTATATTCGAACAGATTTCTGATAAAATGCGAGACATTGCTTATGATGTATTTGACAATGAATTTAAACATCTGAGGATTGATATTACAACAACAATCAATGAATCACAGATATTGCTCAACACAGATGACGAAATCAGTTCAATTGAAGATCCGATATCTGAGAATTCAGTTCAATCAGTCAATGATTCTGATAGAAATTCGTTTCAGTTGTCAGTTGAATGTGAAAAAGAAGAACATTCTGTTCATCTCAAGGAATCATTTATATTGAATAAAGAATTCATCCAATCCGTTATTGATAAGTATGAATTTGATCCAAGATCAAGTAAAAAAGAGATGATTCTGAAAGTAATCGAAAAGTTGAAACAAAATGATGATAAACTTGGTGAGAAGAATTATCTATTCTGTCTTTTTACCCAAAAGTTCGTGACTTTGGAATTTATGGAAAATAGTTTAGACAAGTTTATTGAAGAATTTATACCGAAAATCAACTGCAACGGGAGATACTGTAAATTAAATCCTTGTCAATGCAGACGTTGCAAGTGTCAGGTGTATAAATGCACTAAATCACCAAAAAAACAAAAAAGGAATTGGTATTTCACTCGACACAAAATCACAAATATGCGAGAACATTTGGAAAAACATTTTTTCCGGAGTTTTTGCTACCAATGCAGTAAAATTTACAGAACAAGAAATATATTTTTACAACACATGAAATTATTTCATGGAATAATTAATGAAAGAAGAAAAAGAAAAGTGAAAAATACTTGAAATATAAGTCTGTATCTGAGATTTCATACGTTTTTTTTTGTTTTCCCGCATCACATGTAACAACAGTTGTGAAATTTGAATAAAAATAAAAATATTTCAAAATTTGATTTCAGTTTCTTTTATTCTATTACAACATTCAAGCAGTTAATGGTATTTATATATAATTTCGTTCAATTACAAGATATTTAATTTGGAATATAATATGAAATAAAAATATTTCCTATTGATAATCACATTTTTACCGTATAACCTCACTTTTAACGGCATGTGGTTAATGAAACGCAGTCTATATGAAAATTTTCTTAGAGATAATTTTTTTCAGCCGCTCTTCTTATCTATAGAATATTCTCTTCGCACGTGATTGAACTTTTCATATTTGATTGAATATTGCAGGCGGAGTCATATGAGAAGCATTTCTCTTCGCAAATGATATATAAACACCCATTAAACTGGAGATTAAACCTTAGATCGAATGAAAGAGATATTAATTGTGATCGTATGATAGAAATGAATCAAGAACACACAATTTCTGAAGGCGAAGTATACTGTGGAATAATTGATGAAAAACTCAACATTGAAACTATCTCGATCAATCAGTATTTGAATGAGTTTGTACAAAAAAGTGATAATATTCTTAATTTCATCGAATCATTCGCTGCATTCAAACATCAAACTAATGTGCTATTTGTCAGTGAAGACTCGCAGAAATTGTTCAGAAACAATCCTTTGATTCAATTATGGAAAAGTTTTCTCTTTTCTGAAAGTCACAAAAGTGATAATAATATCTTGGAATTGATAAAAAAGTTTGTGAATAGAAGATATTTGAGAGAGAAAACTCATTTGTCATTCGAAAAAGTTTGGTTTGTTGAAATAAGCGGTATAAATAAGTTCCAGATTGTGACAGTATCAGGATTCGATATTTTAATTCAATCACTCCAAGAGAACAATGAAAAGAATAAACAAATACTATCATATATTATCAGTTTGGAAAGTGAACTGTTGGAATTTAACATACAGCAAGCATATTTCAGTTTGAATTCAGATTTGAAAAAATTTGTTGAAAATAATTGTGACTTTTTTTCAATTAATGTTCATTATTTTGAAAGACATTTCAATGCGATCGGAATATACATTGAAATATCTTCAAACATATTCGATACTAAATATATATTTATTGAGAATTTACTCCAAGATTTACTGAGAAAAGGCAACTTTTTCACATCTGGGAGTTTTATTAGTTTTGGATTCTCTGATTTATACATCGATTCTATTGGAGATGAGACTTGTCATAACTCTTATTTGACTGCAGTGAAATTCAAAGGTTTTGAATCTGGTATTGATATTAAGGAATCGTTTGATAATAAATCACAAGAAATTGCTTCTGTTGAACAGAAAGCAATTTTTCTCAAACTCACATCACTGTATGCACTGATCGAAGGTATGGTTTCAATAATTTTTAAATTATCTGATATTTCAATAGCCGTCATTATTGAAAAATTTAATAATATCAATGAAGATTTTCATTTGAAACATATGAGATTCCTTTTTGAATCAATCAATGAAAAAATTGGAATCAATTCTGAGAAAGACTTGTCAGTTATAACTTTACACTTAATTCAAACGCTTTTCCGATATTTTGAAGACAACTCTCATCAAAAAAACCACATGAAAATTGACAGACTTTCAATCAATTTCATTACATTCAGACTTTTCTCAACATTTTCCGTTCAACTTTCCTTCAAACATATGCTCAAATTTTCTGTTCATTCTCAAAATTGTTTGATAACATACGATGATTGCCACTGGTTTGTTCAGACACACAATTATCATATGAAGAATTATCGAAATATTTTTAAAACGAATTTCAGAGTAAATGATATGAATTTATTTTTCAGAAAATTATGGAATAATTCTAAATATATTTTCTTTTCAACATTAATGAAATATACAAAAAATGAAAATTCAAGAATTTGTGATAACATTACATACAAACTCATCAGAAATGATGAGAACATATTTGAAAACACATATTCATATTCTTGGTCTTTCATACCATTTGATCCAATAATTCTATTTCCGAAAATAGAATCCAATTCATTGGACTGATATTTTTGTTGTTTCTTTTTATTGTTTTGTATTTTTAAAGTAAGTTAATTAATGATATATATATATATATATATTTATATATATAATGATTATTCAAAATATAAAAAGTAAAATTATATAATATATAAATGATTTTTATGGCATATTATTTTCACGTGATTCATGAACTTTTTGGAAATACGAGTGAAGTGCTGTGATTCTTGAAGCACTGAGGTTTTTTCGATCGCAAATTCTCAAAAAATCTTGGAACCAGCACAAATAAATCATTTGATAGTGAGGTAAAACAGAGTTGCGGAAGATGTCGTAAAGAGCTGGTGAGGGCTCGAATCCATTTTTCATATTCTCGATCAGGCCATCGATTAAATCACTGAAAAGTGGACACTTCGACCACTGAATTAGAAATCTTTGTGATAATATTATAAATAATGCATTATAGAAATAACCATTTTTCAAAAAATAACTCAAATTTGAGTCCATTTTAAACACTTTGAACAACAAAGTTTTATCTATAGAATGTTTCAATAAACTTTCATCTTTCAAAGTGAAAATCCTTTGCGTTTTTGATCATAGACTCGACTTGAAGTTGATTTTACCAAGAATCATATTCTTGTATTATTAAAATGTAAATTATGTCTGACATTCTTTGCCTCCAGGGCTTGTTGGTCTCTTAGTCTTTGAAGATTTTAAAAATTTGATTGCGTTTAACAATTTATAACCGGAACAAATTTTT
>JAQFXL010001304.1:0-12722 GCA_034693445.1 Edwardzetes edwardsi | reverse complement strand
AATAATAATAATAATAATAGCCATCCCTTCAAAAGAGTAAAAACTAAAATAAAGTTAATAACAAATATAAGTTTTATCGTAGAAACTGTTTTACATATATTTTATCAGATAATTACTGCCATAAACTCACAAAATATTCGCTTTATATTAAACATTAATTTATGTTTCAAACAAATAACTTTCCACTCATTTAGAACTTTGTTTAAAGAAGTGTTAGAAGAATAATACAAAACTTGATTTATAGCTTATATTTGTATTATTTGTTTTCTAAACAGGCGTTCAGTATATTTGTCAACAAATTTTGTGTTCACATCACAACATTAGGAGGACAACATATTATTCTGGGCAATTTTTAATACCATTCCACGGCAAAAGAAACTTTTTGGTCTCAATTTTATGGATGGGGTCAGCACTGAGTGCGCGAATCGTATTTATGAAAATGTTTTCTCTTCTAATATTGTGGACATAAAAGTCTATTTTTCACGTAATAAAGAGATCGTAAAACTTCCATAAAGTCTAAAGGAATGGACATCAGATCATAATCATTATTTATACCTTAAAATAATAAGTCGCTCGACACGAATAACTTCTGTTAGAGATGTGCTCTACTCTGAGCACAACTACACAAAACATGCACTGGACCTCTCTTTACTGGAAATAGTCTAATAAAAAATCAAAATCACAGAACATATAATATATTTGTATCAAATATATGACGACTTTTTCAGGTCTTCTTCTGCTTCTCATTAATAGCAGACAAACAGAAAATCATTTTTAGTTTTAATATATGAGTACTTCAATATCAGATGTCAGGCGCGTACCTGACTTCACCCTTCATAGAAACGGTCTGTGCATTGATTCTCCTCTTTTTTGATGCACTTATTCTTTATTTCATTTTTCAATCAAATTCTTTTTTGAGTAACAAAATATGTTTTGATTCAAAAAAATATCTTCTGAAAGACGTCTCGATATCTTGTCATTACATAACTTAAGTCGAACTTTTCTTCTTACCATTTGATAGCCAAGATAACACCAATCATTTTAGTCAATCTTGATATTAATACCTAGTTGACTGCTATTTAAAAAATTAATTTATTTTTTCATTTTATTCACTGATTTGTTATTTTTTGTTTGTTTGAAGATTAAAAAAATTAAATTTGATTTGAATCGAAATTATTTCAATTAAAAAATCAGTTGAAGAAAATTGTTGAAAATTAGGACAAACTTTATATTCACTAATGTTTTTGAAAGCAATTATTTCTTCATTTTAACGATTTGTTGGAATAAATGACTCAATTCTTTATCTATTAATCGAAACTCAATGATAAAGATTAGGAACTGTTTTGTGATCTCAAATAAATATAACATTTAATCAATTAAACTGAAAAATGTTTTTAAACTCATAATAATACTGCAGTAAACGTAAGGCTTGACTTATTTTTTCATTAAAATAATTGATATTTTCGGTAATTCATAGGTTTCTAAAATTAGGAATTAATGATAAAAGCGATCAATCATTGCTTGCTTTCAATTCAATTCACTTCTATTTCTAGAGTTTCAATGCAAAAATTACCATAACACAAGATAAGTAATTCTTTATTTATCATTTAAATGACAAAAAATGATTCAATTCATCAAATGGTTAGTCCAGTGATTAGTGATCTGTGATGTGAATAATATTTACTTATTTTTCTAATTCAATAAAATCGATAGAATTTAAATTCAAAATTTGAAAAAAACCAAAAAGATTACAGATTTATCCCAAATATCCGAACATTAAAAATGAATAAAGAATTTTAATTACTAATAATACTTAAGGCGAATACAAATAAGATTAATATTTGCTAAAAACAAGTTAATGATCCATAAATTGAAGTAAAATCATGTTTTCTTATTAGCTTTCCTCAAATTAATTGAAATTTTGTTCTTTTCGTGAAGAGATCAAAGAAAAACACGAATTCATTGTTAAAACTCTTTTTAGTTTTGCAAACAAATATTCATTCATTGATAAAAAGCCAATGTTTTGATGGCTTTGATAAATAATTATCAACTCTTTGAGGAATAATTTACACAAAATTGAAAACCAGGTGTAGTTTAATGTAATATAAAAGGCATATAACTTATATGATATAAGACAACAACAGAAAAATAATTTTTTATTTATGATCCATCGGTGCCGTCATATACGCAGATCTGATATATTGAGAAGCATTTGATAAATGTTTGAAAATATTCTAAGTCATTGTGAATGGTCTGAGTCAGTCTGACTGGTCTCACACCTGCAATGGATGCAATCGATCATCTCGTCATTCACGGAGATTCGTCACGAAATGCCAAATTGTTTTACACATAAATTATTATTTGACTCCACATCTGCTGATCAACACATTAATAACTGACAAACAATAATACTTAGCCCTAATGTTAATGTTTTTATGAGACTTTCCTATTTGATCAAAATTACTGCAAATTTAATGAGAATGTCATACATTTGATGCTTAAACTTAACAATCGTTGGATTTTTTTTCCGAAACAATTGCAACCCATGTATGCACTCATTGTATATCAATCGTATAAAATGTGATCAATTCTACCACTTTTATTCTGATCTGCAAAAAAAAATTCTTCTCCGGTGACTAACAATTGAATTGATCGCTGAAAAGCTGTCTTCAGTTATATTTTTAGATAGTATTGAATGTAAAACCACTTTCATTGTTATTTTGATTGATCACAAATCAATCACTTTCTTTATACACATATTCTTTTCAAACAATTCTTTTAAAAACTTGTTTTTCTCTGTTTGTGAGTGTTTTGCATGAAATGACGTTTAGATTATTTATTGATTGAATAAAATTATAAATGAATTCACGGAATGAAAGCACAGAACAAGATATTGAAGGAAATGAATTAGATTTGAGTCACATTATGATAACAGCAATGAATGACTTTTTATCACTTAAACAATCGTTGGCTTCTGATATGAATGGATTCCAAATCTTATCCAATTTCAGAATGAGTTATATAGAATTTCTTGATTGATACTGGGTCATTAAAAAGAGCAAAAATCAAAAGACCTGCCAGTTAGGATAGGAAGTTTTCAATATGTAAGATTGTCTTTCTTCGTCCTAGATGATGAACGAGTTGAATGAGCGAGATAATAGTCGAGCAATTTTCAAAACTGCGTTCAGAATTCTAAGATTTGTTGAAAATATAGTCGAATACAAACATTGAGTTTAAATGAATTGAATTTCAAATTAATGTTAATATTAATCAAAAATATTTGAAAGCCTTTTGATTTGAACTGATATCAAGAGATAGCCTTAGAATTCGAGATTTTGGATCAAAACTTAATATCGACCGAAATCTCTAATCTGTAACTATTCTTAAAACAAACTACAATTAAGTTTTGACTTGAGTATAATTGTCGTGAGTTTCAACGATTTTAAGCTGAGCTTGGGCAATAAATTAAATAAATTGGTGGTGATTTCAATTAATTAGCATTTTATTCAAATCATTCAAAACAGAGTTTCGACTTAACATGAATTCGACCTCAAATACGACTCTTTGACCTCAAATACTACACAACAGATAAGAAAGAGCCCGAACTAACCATTCGCTAAAAAGAGTACATTATTTGCACAAATGAAACAATATTTCTAATGAAGAAAATCAATAATTTTTAAACTAATTCATTGATTTAGAGTAGATTTGAGTCAAAATGATTTTCACACGAAAGCAATGCCTGAAAAACGCTTTGAGCGACAAATAAATGATTGTTTGCTTTTATGAATTCAACATAAATTGGTTGCAAACAAATATTTTGATTCTCAAATTTAAAACAACTGATTGAATATGACTCCAATAAATAGGTGATCCATATCTCAATCGCCAAAGAAATTCAATTTAATGAACAATTTTTGTTGAAAAACTTAATGACTTATTCCTTACTTCAATGAATTTATTTTTATGGATCTGTTATTTCAAATATTTGTTATTTGCTTTTGAAGTAGAATTGAAGAAAAAGCTAAATGTCATTGAAATAACTTAAACGACTGAATAAACTTCTTTATCTCTTTTACAAATTCAATTCTGTAGAAAAAAATGATAAATTGTTTAAAGAGAAACATTTAATTTATTCGATAGTAATTTATTGAGTCAATAGAATTCAAGTTAATACCAGGGTAAAAATTGCATTAAATTTTATGGATGATTCCAAGAGTAAAAACAAATCAATCAATTTTTTATTTCTTTTTATAAAAGATCAGTCCAAATGTTTTTGCATCAAAAGTGAACTTCGATTATATCAACGTAGGAGAGGGAGGGAGAAGGGGAGGGAGGGAGAGAGAGAGAGAGAGAGAGAGAGAGAGAGAGAGAGAGAGAGAGAGAGAGAGAGAGAGAATAAGAGGAATATAATGAATGTTAATTCAGTTAATTTAAAATAATATCGATTGAATGATCATTTCTCACGTATTCCTATGTTTTGCTTATATTCGAGTCAACAATAATTGGTTTAATTTAAATAAAGTAATAATTTATTTAATTCTCATTATGAACATTAGGAACAAAATAATGGCCTGAATTTAACTCTTGGAAAGTTGTTTTGCGTTTTTAGATCTAATATCACAAACAGAAAATGGAATGGAATTAGAAAAAGGGGAAAATGGTTAATGTTAGTGATGTTTGTGCCTTTGTGTCTGTCCTCTAACAATCATTCGTCATTTGAGTCATTATTATTGTACTGCAAGTATTGGACGAATGCTATTCACCACTGAAATGCTAGTAAAATTACAAATAGACACCGGGTTTCGGTATCAGGGAAAGGTCCGATCCAAATGTGGACCAGAGAAAAACAACTCGAATCACAAACTGAACAGGATGAACATTCGACACACTTTTTCTCATCCATTTGCACTTTACTCAATTATTTTTCAAAATCCATTACCGATTGGATGACAAAACTACGGATAATATTTCATTACAATTCTTTAAATGAATAAAGAATTGATGAACAAGATCAAATTAAGATTATTCAATAAATCACATTAACACAAATCATAAAATCATAGATGTTATAAGCGATATATTGGTTAACTAGATCAACTAAATTTTAAGATCAAAAGTTAGGAATTCCGACCCAAACCCAAACTTAATCGGGTCTGGAATCACGAGATTGAATTCTATGTGAATCGTTCAAAGTTATCAATCAAATATGACAGTCAAACCTGCATGCATTCATTGAATGAGAAACGAAAAGCACAGACAACACACTATTGCCAGACCTAACCGATCCTCAACTAATTGAAAATCAGTTTTAGATTAGAGCTAATAATAGTTTTTTCGCATATATTTTAACAAAATTTATGAAATAAACAGAATTATAGAGACAGAGAAGAAACAAAAGTTTAGTTTTGTCTCTGAACTGTCAGATTCTGATGTTTGTCCGCTTTACTCGTCTCAACCGAATGCATACATTTGTCAAATAATTTTGATTCAGTTTCTGAACTCAAACTTGTTATGCATTCAAAACAAATCAAAGGTTAGGAATCGTCAAAATATTGTGTATTTATGCAAATAATACTCTTTTTTGACTACAGAATAAAGAAAATGAATTTTCAAACAACTATTAGAGAATACTATTAATTATTTGTTTGTTTGAACAGAACTGTAATTGACTTAAATAACAGATAATTTATGAACAAAATGATCTATGATTTGAATCAATTATTCTGAGTTTTAATATGTTTTAAACACAAAAAGAAGTAAAAAAACATTTTTAGTTATCGAACATTAGATATAAAATAACAGAATGTCTGATATAATAGGATAGTATGCATGAACTCAATCTAATGATAGTTTGTCTGATACACAAATGGACGAAACACTGGGCGGACACACGGCGTTCGTATCGTTCATATCATCATTTGTTCGCTAAACACAATTAATCATTGCGTTCCTCACAACGTCTCGACACAAACTCCTGACAGACGCGTTACAAACGATGAATCAGTCATTGGTTTCATCAAAAAAAAGAAAACTTTGGATAATAGAGAATACGATAGACTCTGAAAAAAGTTTTATCGACAGTAATGGGCGAACAACCGAAAGATGGCGTAATGCGGACGTCAAGGACCGACCACTCGGTTGAGTCGCTTACCACCAATATTCTGCTCAAATATTCTCAGAATTTTCAGCAATAATTCTAACGAAACGACTAATAAATTGTAATAAAAAACTTTTCACATCCGGTTATGTCAGTCGTTATATACTTTAGTTATCAAATTATTTGTATTCACTTTTTTTACATTTTGTTAATTCTTAAAAGTAAATCATTTTAAACAATGTGTGTTCCGGACCTGTGTTATGATGGGATGCGCCCCTTCTTTGCATACCTTGCAAACTAGAAGCAGAAAGTTGTCAGAGGAAATGCCTCAAAACTTAATGATTTTCTAAAATCCCTGAAAGTAAATGACTAATGTATGGAAAGTAAACTTGAGGATTTTGAGATTAAGTTAGTGTATCTAGGTGAAAATAGTTTCTAAAATCTTATTAAATATTTTCATTGAAATAATTGAAAAACTAAATAGCTACTAATTAATTTTTAATGGCTTTTTAAGAAGATTAGGAATGCTTTTCTCACATGTTGTTGATTTTCGTTGTCTACAATTGAAATAAATTTGACCCCAATTTATGCCAATAATTATTTAATTCAATGATTCACTTATTTTTAATGACCGGTAATATGAATATTAATAATGTTTTTATGGAAATTATAATTTTTTAAACTCAACATTTGTTACCAAGAATAAAGATAATTATGCTTGCAAATGTAATTATTGATCTATTATTATCATGAACATCTGCATAAAATTAAATATTCCGGTGAATGTTCTTTCAAAATGGACGCCAAGTTTTAAACTAATTTAAAGTGATCTGAAAATGATCTGAAATGATGTTCAAACTTAAAACGAATCGATACCTGCAAATCAAACTGATTTTAATTTAAATTGATATGAAATGAAAACATAATTAATGGGCTAAAAAATAAATTCTTTGTTTTGTATATTCTTTACAAATAATTTTATTGAATAAATAAGCGAAAGATTATTTGAAAAATAAGGAGTCTTTTATATCTGTAATGTTTGAGCCCAGAGTTGTTTGAAGAGAAGTGAAATCTGAAGAGAAGCTGTCATAGGGTTCACATTTGATTAATTGTCTTAAATTTTTGTTCACTATTGAGCTATAATTCATTGCCATTCGTTGGGAATGTTTGTGATCTTTCTATTCCTTTATATTCTCTTCTCTTTTGTTTCAGAAAAACTTTTTTAAAACATTTTCTCGTTTGCAATCATTTTTGTGATCTTTTGTGTTACGAAAATATAATAGTTTTTGGACCACATATTTAGTTAAGCGATTCTGACTATCGGCTGAGTTATACGGGGGCTGTCATATTGTGATCGATGCCGCTCATATTGGATAGGGATGGGGTGGTCAGCCAAACAACGGCTAATGATGGCTACAATGATGAGCTTTGCGCGACAGAGACTGATGGTCTCACTATTGTGACCGACCAATCAGACACGCCCTCCGAGAGAGGGTCACTTTTAGCCCCGGTTCGGTCCAAATTTATATTTTAGTTAACATTTTTTCATTTTCAGGGACACGTCATACAGATTGGTGTCCGTAAAGAAACTTAGACTTAGTTGAGAGCAGTTGTTGTGAGTGTCTGACTGACTGCTGTAGTGAGTGATGAGCTTTCTTTGTTTGAAAGGCACGTAAAAAGTTTGCGTCTATTACTGGCCGGACTCCACCTACTCATTACTGCAGAGTAATAAAAGTGATGCCGTGATGGCAATGATGTGAACCATATATCAAAATATTGCTCCTCTCTATGCACTCAACGCTCGGCCAACAAACAAATCATTTGCATATAAAGTACTGCAGAGTTCCTCACTCTTAATATAATAACAAAAAAATCTCTCTCTCTCTCTCTCTCTCTCTCTCTCTCTCTCTCTCTCTCTCTCTCCCTGCATATGCAAAAATGGTTCTAATTAATTATTACGTGTATTTATGCCATTTGTTATGATAACATCACTTTTTTGAGTTCACTTCTGCCACAACTTCACTAAAGGGAAATAGTTTTGGGAATGAATGGGGAGAACAGAAATGAGACGTGAATTGCAGTAGTATTGCGTTGGCATAGCATTTGTATAGCACTGGTACAGAATCGGTATTACTGTATTCCATAGCAATGGGAATGTTCGGTGATTTATTTGAGTACATTTACTTTGTGCTATGGAATGGACAGCCGTCAAACATCAATCAAAGTAATAGCGTTCAGGAAAGTGACACTTAATGCACCCGAGAGACAAATGAGTGTTAGGACTATTCCAATACTGCCAGCGCTCCAACACTTCTTGGAAAGACTGAATCACAAAAGAAAATAAAATCTAAACGAAAAATATTCAGTTATAGTAATAATAATAATAATAATAATAATCGCAATAATAATAATAAGCCATAACTACTAATAGCCGTTCGCTTCTTATTTTCTAAATATATTAATTTATGAACTCATCCAATCTATCGCTTCTTTTATTGAACCCACATGCACAGTTTGGGTGAACAACTTGGACACCAGGGACACTTTACCATAGCTTACCATTCATACAGCTTTACCATCGTATTGCAAGAGAACTGCAAGAATATACCACTAGTTAGCTCTCTATTGATGAAATATCTTTCTAAGGATGAGTTAAGAGTATAATAATATAAATTAGTTCGACTAAACTCTCGACTCATTTCGATTCTCTTTTCGCATCACATTTAAGATTATTCTCTCTCTCTCTCTCTCTCTCTCTCTCTCTCTCTCTCTCTCTCTCTCTCTCTCTCTCTCTCTCCTTTCCACTCCCACCCTTTCATTCTCACACATCTCTCAGTTATTGCACTCGTATTTCAATATAATAGTTGTGTAAAAAATGACAATTTCTTAACAAATGAAAACTAGAAATAAGTAAAGAGAAAATGAAACGAAAAGCCGAGAGAGAGAGAGAGAGAGAGAGAGAGAGAGAGAGAGAGAGAGAGAGAGAGAGAGAGAGAGAGAGAGAGTGCAAGTGATCAAAAGTTGGGAATGACTGCAAATGACAACTGCGACTAACTGTTAAGTGAAATAAGGATTGGGATTCAACATAACATGACATTATTGCTATGGGGCTCAAAGTATAACTTACTATTCAGTTAGCATTGAAATGTCCAAAAATGTTTTGTTCATCCAAATAGAAAACCTTTTTGATGGCAACTCTATGTCAGCGCCCGATTTCAGGATTCAATAGTAGCGCAGACACTTGAGATCAGTTCCTCTCTATTAATAATTTGTATAAAATGGCGAAAAAACTCAAATTTAATTAAATGATTTTGGATTCACTGAAATGAGTTGAGACTAGAATATGGAATATATTAAAGCAATAAAACAAATGTATGATCGGACTAAATATTAGCGGACAGTCGTGTTATGACAGATCAGTGAATCACTCGAATCATGCAATTGTTGGTCGACAGCCGACAGTCAGATAAATATATATTACTCGCCATTTGTAGCCAACAGTTATAATAAAATAAAATAATTTAGTGCCTCTTATTTACAGGTAATAACAAATAATATCGCATAAACACTGCTCAACCATACCAGTGCTGATATATTCTTATTGTGACCATTCATTGCAAGTGTCCAAAGCACTAATGGAAGAGCACAGGCTATAGAAACGGTTATTTATTGTATTGAACTAACGGACTATAAGCAGAATATATTATCTTAACTTAAAATATATTCGTTATGTGTTTATGTCTTAAATATATTGGTTTATGTTTTTGTTCATTAGATTCTGATGTATAAAACTTTTGTTATTAATGTCTCTATGTTTTGACAATAGCTAATTAAATGCACAGCACTATTACCAGTGATAGGATGACTGCAGCATTCACTCCAAATCTATGACAGTGTGTTGATGCTGTGCAAGAGTTAAAACGAAGAGCTCACACAGAATGAGTTGAGACTATGTGCACATCAAAAGCAGACGACCAAAAATGAAGATTAATTCTGAAGCATTCAAATACGGTTGACTGAACCGTACACTAACGGCAATGACGGCAATGACGGCAATGGCTCTAAACTTTCGACGGAATATTTCAACATTAAAATGACAACGAATGCAAAGATGACTTTGACAGCGAATCAACCGAAAGAGTTGAGTCGAGCCCTCGACTGCAAGCTTTCGACACTCACTGAAAGATGAGATGAGCGCAAGAAATTAGACAAAGGACTGCACAATATTTTCATATAATATATGGATTACTTCCAATTATTAACGCAATGATTATCTCAAACGAACATTATTTAAGTTTTAATAAATACGTTCACAAAATGCACACAAAAATTATATTTCCATCACTTCATACAAATTGTCATTTGCTTACAGTTTTGCTTTTAGTGTCGACTTTTCAGCTCTGTTTCTCATAAAAGGTGAAACTAACCTAAAGCTACAATGGACATTTCAAGTTGTAGCTACTCGTTCATGCTTTAAATCATTGTTCAAACCAACAAACTTTTGGTAAACTTGAAAGAAATGAAGAATTTAGCGAAAATGGTTTACTTTATGACTGGGAATCCTAAATGAATGAGAAGTTTAAATCATCTTTTGTACGAAATCGGTGTAGTTTTTATAAAAAGGGTAATAAATCAATAAATAAATCGTTTGCTTCAGAATTGTCGAGTTTGACAGACATTGACTGATCCAATGGGGTATTGATTGCAGATTTGATATAATCTTAGAATTCATGGATTTTCTAAACGGAATTTGAAATATTTGTATCAAAATAATAATAGAATCCAATATTTATCTGATTTTTTGTTATAAATCTATTTATTGTGTTTTGATGTCAGAAAAAATTCAGTGGAGAGGACTGGAGAGGACTCCTATCCTAGAGATTTAGAAATTGTTTTGGTTTCCAACTAATTGATTGATTATCTCTTTGCACGAGATTTAAGATGAGTTTGACTCAAAATAAGTGAATAAAACAGCATTTGATATATAACTTATGACTGAATTTAATTAATATAAAGTCAATTAATTGTTTGCAACACTTGAAGAAAATCACTTGAATTGAGCCGAGAATAATCTAAACCGTGATATCAACTAATTATAAGAATGGATATCGTTTACAATTTCAAACAACAAAGAAGTCTTGGATTCCATGCTTTGTTGTAATCATTCATTTCTGAAAGAACCAAATATTTTCTATTTTAAAAAAATAATTTAAATTAATTATTTGAATGCAATAATAAATATATTAATTAATTTACTTCAAAACTAATTAATTTCTACCATTTCTGCAATTATTCCCACAGTTTTGACATATTTTTTTCAATTTTAAGTAAAGTTCAAAATTTTTTAGGATTTTGACTTTACGATTCAGTAGAGATGATCAAGGTCTTTTCAAAGTTAAAATTCGAAATAAAATTTTGAAATAGTGAAAAATTTCATAAATGTGGAAGGTTAGTTGTAGGAAATTATCAGGTTTCAAAAGATTCCAATTGAATAATCCAAATAATAAACATGGAAACTTGATTGTGATGGCTGGTTTTGATGCAGTGAACAGTTAACAGAACCTACAGTACCTTGTTAAAATAACGTTTAATGCAAATATTATCAAGTTAAAAGGATTAATCTGATCTCACTCCTCAGTCATCAAAATTTGATAGGTTATAATTGTGTGCGTACTCAATAAATCTAGCTAATTTGTATTTTTTACATAATCGTTTTTCTTTGTTCAAACACTCCCTTACTCTTAGAGTTTGAGCGAAGAATTTTTGCCATTAAATGCATTCTTTAATCAATTTATTGTATTTATATTCAAAAAATTTTCAAATAATTTGATAGAAATTAATAAATCAGTTTTAATAACTAATTTATTTGATTAATAATAGACTTTAATGATTAATAATTCAGTTAATGTTTAACACATAAAAATACATTTATTAGAATTGATTGATGATTATTGCAAAATAATTATAATTGACATGAAATGTGCTAATCTATTCAATATTCAATAGATTTATACAATTTTAATAATTTGTTTGATCAATAAAATAAGAATTGACTCAACCTTTCGCTTAACTGTCTGTCAATTATTGAGCTCTGCTTTCAATAATTTAATCAAATTATAAATGAATAGACTTCTAACAACATTTTGGCACTTTTACACTCAATTTCGATAATTTAATGTCGATTAAGACCAAGTTCAACTTTCGATAAACTTGTCCGTGTTTACTTACGTTTTTTATGAAATCTTAAAACAATTTTTCAAAGTTATTCAATGATAAAGTTTCAAGATTAAATTATCAATTAATTTGAAGCGATCAGAGTAAGGAATTTGCTCAATTGAAGATTGAACACATCTGCAAACTACACCTTCCCTTCGACTCTATCATAGGCTTTAGTTAAATGTGAATTGAATTCATAAAAATGACTGAATAATCAATTTTCAAATGAATTCATTTTTAATTCACATCGAGTTTGGTATCAATGGATTTATTTTCGATCGATAGGACGGATACCTGTTTTTGTTGGAACAGACATTAATTTATTGAAAAAATTTGATATTCCTCTGAATTATTGAAATGAGTTCTCAAATATTAGTTTTTGCAGAACAGAGGGTTTAAATTGAAG
>JAQFXL010001303.1:0-12723 GCA_034693445.1 Edwardzetes edwardsi | reverse complement strand
ATCATTTAATTTAAACTTTTAATTAATGCAAATATTGTGTCAACAGGTCGTCGAAAAAATATGCGAAGGATTGTGAATACAAATTGTTATAAAATTGAGAAAAACTAAAATTATTTAATAAAATTAAAATTTAATTAAAATCCATCGAAATTAGTAACGATTTCCAAATTTCTCTGTTTTAAAAAGGAACTGACTCTTTGTTTTTTGACGGCTTTGTTCTGAGCGCTGAAATAATTTGATATCTTTTTCGTAGATTTGGTCTCAGGTTTTGCTTCCGGTTCCTCTTCTTCCCTAATCATTAAAAAATTATAAATATTCAACAAATGAATGATTTGATTGCAAACCATTCACATCCGACGGCCTTTTCCTCGAGAATAGTGGTAACTGTAGACCAACTGAACCGAACAAATGTTGTGAAACCAAACACCGGATCCATATTTTTACTCAAAAAGCTTTTGGTTTTCGGGTCTAAAAAATAAATCAATGATTTTAATGTTTCCAATCAAATACCAACCGCTCGGATATCCAGAGCCATAGTTTTGTTGAGAGAAGTGGACATTGGGTTCAATGAACTTCCAGTTAGTGATGACTCTGTCGCGAATCACTTTCGCACAAACACTCGCAGCGCTTACTATCGGGTAAATAGAGTCGGCTTTGTTCGCAACTTTGATCGACAACTCCGGGAATAATCCCTTTAGTTTGGCCTCATATTTGTCCGCCGGACCCACAGTATCGACAAACACTTTCTTAACGCGAACTCCCTTTTGTTGGGCTCTTCTTATTAGAGCGATAGCCGTGTCGTGAGATAACAGATTCAGATTATATTTAGATCTGAATAACAATTCATTTGTTGTATTATTTTTAGTATTCATTTGTGAAGTACTGACCGCTTAAACATTGAATTACTGATAGTGACCGGCGATAACACCGTTGATAACCACCCGATGTCTTTGTAGTCATTTTTACCAATTTTTTCAAATATTTCTTCTCTTTTTTCTTCAGTCAATGTCTTAGAATCTGAGATCAAAATTGAATTTTAGACAAAAACTTCACAATTAAAGTATTGGTGAAGACCTGCAAAATCTAATCGTTTCAATTGATTTTCGAGAGATAAAGGGAAATACGACAAACCATAAACCATTGGACCTAAAATGCAATCAATGGTTAAAATATGATTAAAATTGTGACAAATAGTTGAAATTAACCCAAAACGGGACCCCTTCCCGCCTCATCGATGCCGACAATACACTCTTGTTTTTTGCTAATTTCAGGAATTTCTGACTCAAAAGTAAAGTCATTAATTGGATTATCAATAAACGGATCCAAATTCATGACAAACGGGAAGAGATTTTATTGAATTTTTTTTCAAAAGTCCTAATATTTTGTGCGCTTAAAATCAAGTGACAGACGAATGAGCTTTTCATAAATAACAGGAAATCATTGAAAGGGCGGAGAAATAAAACTTAAAATATTAGTATCTGATCGTTAATAACTAGTTTGAATTGATGATCGATCAGATAAAGACTATCTAGGCAGTTTAATTAGAGAGATTATTCTCAAAAGTATTTCAATTAGATAACAAATTTTGGAAAAATATTTTCAATCAAATTCTGAACCTTTTTCGATGGCATTTGGTTTTTGGAGACATTCAGTGACGAAATGTTTTGTGTTTTGTGTTTATTATTGTTATTTTTGTAGCGTTTTTTGTCACTCAAACTATGACTTCAACCAAATTTATTTATTTAAAGTACCTGGATAACTCTATTATTTTTCAATAAGTAACGAATGATCTAAATATACTATAAATAATAAACAAATATCTTCGCAATGGCTTCAATCGAGAAATTGGTCAAAGCTTTTGAAGCCTTGAAAGTGATTCAGACACCGATAGACAGACCAGAAGAAGCTGTCGTTTCCACTCGTTTTATGTAATCTTTTATTCTTTTAAATTGATTTTTGATTAAAACAATTTTTTACAGCAAAAAGGAGACGTCTCTCACGAAGAAAGAGAAGACAATGCATTGCAATACTATCGCAGATATTATTTGTTGTCCATCTTTGAGGTATTTTAGAGGAATGTCTTATTTTCCGATTAATATCGAAAAAATCTTTTCTTATAATATTCAGGAATATCGAGGATTTTCAGAAATTCATGGGAATAGCAATCGAGACATTCCTCGCCTGTTGTGATGACTGGGATTCAGACGTAAGAATGACTGCAAACGAGTGTCTCAACCGTACGATTAAGAACTTAATGGACTCACAATTGGGTCGAATTCAAGTCGAACTCTACAAAGAAATCAAGAAAAACGGTTCTTCTCGTAGCTTAAGGGCGGCATTAAGTCGTTTCGCAGATTTGTCTCATTTGACGCGTCCGGCAAAGTGTAAGCCCTATGTATTGAATTTATTCCCATCTTTGGTCAAAATCAGTGAACGAACAGAAGAGGATTTAATTCAAGAAACTCTTCAGACAGCGATGACTAAGATAATGCCAGTTTTAGCGCCGTTCGCTTCAGACAATGAGATAATCAGTCTTTTGAATGCATTTCTGCCAAATCTGCAGTTTGTGATGCCGTCAGTGCGACGAACGGCCGCTTCATCTCTGGTTGTGATCTGTCAATACTCACGAAAGCCACAGATATTCTTCTCATGGCTTTTGACTCATTTGCTTCAGTCATTGAATCAGTTGAATGCCATCTCAGAGACAACCGATAATTGTTTGGATTCACAAACTTCTGAGAGATTAATAGTCGGAGTATTCTTATGTGTGAAACATATGATTCCCCACTTGTATGACATTCCGTCGCACATCGAATACGAAAGTCTCAATACATTCGGTGTGACTCAAAAGCAAAGGGAACTAATGGCCAAAGACTACGACACAATCACTGAGAACTTATTGCAAACGTTTGAATTGATTTTACATAATATCCGCTATAATAACAACAATAGTGTTATCGTCTCTTCATTGGAAGCACTGCTCCAACTGTTGAAGACTCCGCCAAAACTTATTCTTTCGTATTTGACTGATCCAAAAGGTATCGATAAGTCAAGAATAGGGACTTACATTCATTCCTCTCCGGCTTCTCCTATGCTATCACTGCATCGAAATAGTCGTCGAATGCAAAGCAATAATTCTTTGAGTTGTTCTTCAATTAATGTCGAATCGTTGGTTGACGACGAAGTGGTTAACATTCATGGCGTCACTTCATTCGACGACAAATTAGATCAAAGTCTCTCCTATTCCGAACATAACTTTCAGAAGTTCATCGAATCGGAACAGTTGACAAAATCAATGGATGTTTTCAATGGCAGTGATATCACTTCAGAGACTGAAAATTATGACATAAGTCTTGAAATGAAAGGAATCGAAAGCGACAAAAGACGTGTCTCAGAGTCAGAAACAGAATCTTCAAAACAGCAGATGAGTCGACACTCTTCCGTTGGATTTCAAGTGACAACAAAACTGACTTTCGTTGACAGCGAAGCTCACAATGACTCACAAGTATCGCCGTCCTATACGGACGCGTCCTTCGATGCCATCGAAGATAGGCTTAATGTAAGCCTTTCTTTAAATTTAGACAAATATAATGATTGTGTTCTTAATTCTAAAGATTGGAGACATCGGAGACTTCTTAAGCGAAAACATAAGTTGTTTAGAATATTGTGTTCGCCTTCTTTGCAGTCAATTTCTTCTGAATGGAAGTAATGGACACTTGATATCTGACCGAATAGTTCGGGTTAGTGTCAAATCATTGGCATTGGGCTGTATTGCAGGCATAGTACGTCTTCAGCCAAAGACTTTGATATTAGAAATGTTTATCGAAAGCGAAACGCAAACAAAAACCGGTAAAAATATTTTTACACCGATTTGGCGTTAATTTAATTTTAATGTATTTTTAGGTGAATCCCCGCAAAAGATTTGGGATATCCTTCAATACTCGACACATTCGGATCCTCAAATCAAAGGACAGATTGCAATAATTATCGGGAATTTCATTAATGAAGTTCTCAATGAAACCAAAAGTTTCAATGAATTTTTGCTCAGAAATTGTTCGCTCTCTTCATATCCGGGTATTTATTCATTTGTAATACTTTTAAAGCGTTTACCAATTCTTGTCTTTGATTTAGAATTTCCGACTCTGGAGGAGTTGTTAACCAAATTATCGTCGATTATATTCGACGCAAAGAACTCTTCGATTGCAATCAAATACGGGTTAAATGGTTTAAAGCTGTGTCTCAGGAAATGCTTGGAATCCAACGATAGCATCAATTTATCTGCTTTTTCATTAATGGATCAATTGATTGAACTGAAGCACAACCCTTATTGGCTCATAAAGGTATGTCCACTAAAATTGTTCTCCAAATTGGCTATAATTTGTGTCAACTTTAAGGCCGAACTCGTGGACCTCTTGTCGGACATCGATTATAAAGCTCTTCATTATTTCGAAACATTAAAATCTCAATTTAAAAACGGAATTCAAATCAAAAAAGAAAGCCTACAAAAACGAATATTGAAGGAAATTTATTACCCTCTCATCGCTGACGACGATTTTCGAGTGAGAGAAGCGGCTGCCGTCGCTCTTTCCAAGTAATCTAGTTATGGAATTTCATTTAATTCAATTGCAATTAATTTGTTTTTGTTGTCCAACAGTTTGATTCCAAAGCTGTTTACTCCAGTCGTTCACTCAGACAGCGATGCGATTACTGCTATCGCTTTCGAGCAAACCATCAAAAATATGTCCGAAAGAGATATCGGGTTCAAAGACTTCGATTCTTCAGTGCCTCCATTGAAAGCTTTCGAAAATCCTCTGAATCCCGAAAACTTGGTTTCAAACTCTAATCATTTATTGGAAGCAAATCTTTCGATTGTTGTCTTCGATTTGATTAATGGCTTGCAATTCAATTTGGATGACAGACACGCTCTCATCGGTTATTGCAATGCATTGACTGTACTCTCCAACAAATATACGACTACGGAATACCCAAACTGTTGGGACTGTCATTACTCTGAGAGTTCAGTTTCAACTCAATTGTTAAATATTTGCATAACATTATTGACGACAAACCCTTTGATTTTGTTGGACTTAAGCGCTCACCAAAACATATTAACTCTGAGCGGAAATCTGTTGCAAGGATTGGCTTATCATATGATAAAAACTAACTTCAATACTAACACAGCCGCCACTCTTGATCTCGATTGGGGTCTAATAAGTCATACCTGTCCTCATTTGGCTCAACAATTAGAGAGTGTTTTCATTCATTTATTGCGAATAATGAATATCTACTCTTCGATTATCGACGAACCGATTACCACAACAAACCTCATGAGTTCGATAACCAATTATAATAAAATGCCAGTCATTCAGTCGCTCTCGAATTCGTCTCTGAGTCCAATCAAAAAGAAAGTCACTCCAAAAGTATCTGATTTTAGTGACAAAAATGATAAGAAAAGTGATTCGGAAAAGACAGACAAAGAAAAGTTAACAAAATTTAGTTCAAACGGACTCTTACTTCGATTCAGTGAATTGATTCGGTCCTCATATCTGAGTCATAAGAATTCAATTGATTTAAAAGCAGACAAAATGTCTACTCTTCTAAACGCAACGCTCACTCTTTTGGGTCGTCTTCTGGAACTGCCAACTATTAGATTCATCAGCAAATATGTCGAAGAAATTCTTCATTACTTGAAAATAGTTTTCAATTTAGAGCCGAGTCTTTCGGTTAGGAACGTAAGACAACTCCTGAAGACTATTTTTGGAACCAATTTCCTCGTTTTATTCACAAATGATAACCCAATCGAAGACGAAGATGTGGTCGAAGAAGAGGTGACTTTAAATGAAAATTCAATTCCAAATAAAGCTTCACTTCATTTGAGCGGAATATCCAAATACTTGGAATTGGGAGGCCTTTACAACACCTGTCTGTCCCATCCTTACACAAAATTCACTCAATTTTATGCTTCGATGTCTTCACGTTTGAATTCTTCTTTTGCTTCAACTGAAGAATCGGAGCTAACATTTTCGAGTTGGCTCAGGAAGAAGATTGAAAAAAGGGTTTCACTTATATTAGATAAAAACAACACGTCTTCGGGTCTGAACTCTAAGGCATCGCTTACTTCACACATTCGTCTCTTCGAACCCGTTGTTATAAAAGCATTAAAACAGTACACAATTACGAGTGACGTTCCCTTTCAGTGTGAAGTTCTCGACTTATTGTCACAATTGGTTCAGTTGAGAGTCAATTATTGTTTACTCGATTCGGAACAGATATTCATTGGGTTTGTGTTAAAGCAATTCGAGTTCATAGAAAGCGGACATTTCGACCGATACGACCAATTGATTGGACACTTGTTCTTCTTTCTTATACTTTTGTCGTATGAAAGATATCACACGAAGACAATAATAGGTATTCCAAAAATCATTCAACTTTGCGATGGAATCCTCGCGAGTGGACAATACCCGCAAAAATTTGCTTTACCTTCTCTACAGCCAATAGTTGAGGATCTGATCCTTTTAAGAAACGCGTCTAAAGTGGATTCGAGCAAAGAATTGGAGGCTCAAAGAGAAGTGATTGTCGCTAATTGTCTCAAATTAGTCCAATTTCCAAGAATTCTCAAAATTCTAGTGATTGTCACCAAACAAAGTAAGAAAGACGGCGAAGAAAAGTGGAAAAAGATTTCCCGACAAATAACAGACACATTATTACCGCAATTAGTCAAACAGACGATTCAAATAGACTCTTACGATGCACTCAATTCTTTGCATCAATTATTCGAATCGGTGTCTCCCAGTGTTTTCAGACCGGTTGACATCCTTTTAAAAGCTCTGTTCGCCGCCCCTCAGCCCGATATCACTGATAACTATTACTATTTCCATCGGTGGACGTCTTTGATTTTGGTTATTCTTCGAATTCTCATTATTCAAGTCAAAGAAGAAGTAGTTTTGGCCCGACTCGAAGAAATCAAAAGTTCAATTGTGACAATAGGACCGTTTGGTCTTCCAGTTATTCCAACCTCTTCTTTCATGTCAACGAATGCCATTCCATTTCATATGTCTTCGATAAGTAATAGAAATGATTCGTTGACTTTGGAATCGGAAGAAATGTTTGCCGAATATTTGTTGCAAATAATCCAATTATGTAGTCATGAGATAGTCATCCGAACCAACTCTTTGTATGCAGACATCAAAAGTCATTCCGAGTTTCTGACTCAACAGTTGGCTAACTATATGTTAATATTGACTCATATGTTCCAATCGGGTTCCTTTAGACGTGTGGCCAAAGCGGCCATGAATTTGGTTAAGAAAAGTCAGTTTTGTGACACTTCTGATGAATGTATGGCTGAGGAGTCCAACAGTTATTTGAATGGCTTTTCTCTCAATAAAACTAATATTTCATTTTTGAGCATTCAGTGCAAGTGTCCGACACTCGCACTTCAGTGGTTCAACCTTTTGATGCTTCTTAACTATGAAGACAATAATGAAGATGGACTCTGGAATCACTTGATAAGACCAGACCCCAGTAGTGTTGTCAGTTCTACCAACTCTAAGCTCCAACCAATCAGCAAACGAAAAGGAAGTGTCAACAAAGTAAAGACAACTCTGGCCTTCTGTCCGAGCATTGAAATTATAAGAAGGGGTTCTCTCATATTGTTCTGCGATTTTGTTTGTGAGAATATGAACGACGCGGAGCACATGACTTGGCTTATAGTCCAGAACATCAACGAAATCATAAAACTATGTCACGAACTGCCAGTCAGTGAATTCATAAGTGCTATCCATCGGAACTCTGCGTCGAGCGGTCTATTCATTCAAGCAATTAATGCCAGATGTGATGACAATCTGAAAACTGCCAGCTTTTTGAGACGATTACTGAGCTGTTTGGAAAGAGTACACCCCTCCCAATCTGTTTCACTCATCACTTTCTTAGTTGAGAAAATCCTTTCCAATCCTTCGCTTCAATCAAATTATTTGCTTATGAATGAAGCACAGAATCTGGTCCTAAACCGAATCAATTCATTGAGTTCTTCACACGAATCGTATTCGAGTCAAACATCTTCTCAATTTTCGGCTCAAGACTTCGATAAATTGATTGTCTGTTTGAATGCCTTTCGATATTCGAAACTCTTATCGATATTAGAATCGTTTAGAAATGATATCAACGAATCCAATGAATTACAAACTTCTCATCCTTTGGTTGACAGTACTTTGATTGCAGACATTCCAGAGATAAATAAGGACTGGTTTCTCATTATTCTGACCAAATACTGTCGAAAGTATTCGAAAGGCCACAAAGCGGCTCAACTGCTCAACAGACTGTCCTATGAAGATATAGTTTCGATATTATCTTCCAAAGAGTTTGCTTTAGAAATATTGGGCGAATGCATCGAATTCGGTGAACACAGTCTCGTCGAAGAGGACAAGACTACCACCAAAATCATGTTCACTGTTGTTATGAATCGAATCAATCTTTTGAAAGCATCTCTTAATGCAGTTTTACAACACATCAGTTACTTCATATCAATACTACCGTCCCCTCACTTCCCATTTTTACCTCACTGTGAAATGATTACCCCAAAGGAGGCGCGACATCGCGACAAACTAATAGAGCTCTTCAGCCAAACAAGTCTTTGGAACTATTTGTTTAAATTGTCGGTCGGGTTCTTAGCATTCCTGGACCACCACTCGGAGCGCAGTATTGCAACGGATTTGTTGCCTAATATCCTAAGAATTTCAGTTCTCTATTCGGAATCAATTCAATACATGACAGAAGTGGTCGAAAGCATGTCTTTTGTTCATCTGATCGTTAACTTGAAGATCATTAGATCAGCCCTTAATTGTAATTCTATTTTTTCATATCTCTCGTCAATGGAAAATATAAGCTACCAGTGCTCTATCATATCAGCCATCCACTCAGTGACGCAGCGCTGTAAGTATTTTATCATTTGAAAAATTAGATTTAATTTCAATTCTAATTATATTCTTTTGTAGTTTTCGGTGATTTACCAAAATTCGAAGAACCGGATAAATTTATCAAAGCTGAGAGGGAGAACCCGGAGTGGAAACATCCACATAAGGCGTGCCTACGTTTAGCACAATTGGTTTGTTTCGTTGAAAGTAATCCAAACGATTTACCGCACATTCCATCGGCTATTAGTCATCTGTTGAGAAAAGTGATTTTATTGACGGGTCGTCTGCCTCTGGTTAACAGCTTCGTAATGGTTCCCGTTTCCGTCTGGACTTTCAAAAATGAGAACGCTTGGAATTTTACTTTCTCTGGTGATTTTGGAACAGTTGTGCCGACTATTCCTTCAGAATTTCTTCACTTCAAAGATATTTTGGATCAGTTTTGTTTCCGAGTCATGAGTTTAGGCTGGAATCGTAGGGTTCAGTTCGAAGAAGTCTGGATGTCATTGTTGGGTGTGTTGGGCGCTAACAGCGCTTATGTCGAATCTAACGAAGAACTGTCAGAACGGATCAATATATGTATGACCACAACAAAAGCCATTTCGGAATTACTGCTTTTGACAACTCTTTGTCCACAACCGGGAAATCCTATCCGAAGTAAATTCATTAAACAAAAGACAGAGAAGATTCCGTCTTTCCTTCACTCAAACCATGGCGTCAAATTACAATTAGTTAGGGAACCACTTCTTGCAGCCATCAGTTCGTTGACATCATGTGATAGCGAATCGGAACAAAGTGTCTATGATTTTGGACAGATATCAGTGGAATTACTGAGACTCCCCATTAAGACGCAGATCGCTAATGAATTGTCTCCCTCTTTGTCATCGACCTCTTCCTCTTCAGATTACAGTCCTTTAAGTCCATCTAATGGTCTGAATAACAACAAAAGTCTGTCCTCTAATCAAGAAAAGTCTGAAATCGATTTACATTCGTGTTTACATTTTCTGCTCGACCTCTACGGACAGCTTTTATCGGCTCAACAGTCAACTCAATTGCCTTTACTGACAGAAATCTGCAAATCAATTGTTCTTTTGTCTGATTTATTCACTGAAAGAATGCAATTCGAATGGCTTTTGGATACATTTCTTGAACTGCAGAAAATGGCGCAGATATCTGAAGACGAGATAATGTCTCAGTACCTGATTGTTGGCATTTGTAAATCGAGTGCAGTGTTGGGTCTCGAAAGCGAACAAATTGTCGACAAATGCAAGAAATCTGTTGAACTCTGTTTGAAAAGCCATTATCTGCCCACAAGAATCGCAGCAATTCATGGCCTCAAATACATTCTTGAGTTTCGCGGAGTGGCTGTTAATGGAAAAGAGATCGTATTTTTATCCATAGCCTCCGACTATATCCTCAAACATCTATCGGATACTAATCTGTAATATATTCTAATAATTATTATTCTCTTATTGAAAATACTAATCATTCGATCTTTCATTCAGTCCGAGCAGTCATAACGCAGAACACGTCGAACAGATGTGGAAACTGGCCTTTCATTTGATTGAGTTATTTGTAGACGATTTCGCCGAAAGTGAATTCTCTCAAAAGATATTCCAGGTTATTTACTAATTCTCTTATTATTGGGTTTCCAGTATTAGAATGAAAATTCATTTCTTTTTTGTTCAAAGCTTTCTTTAAAGATATTGATAGACAAGAGTTCAAAAGTATATCAATTGGTGGCCAATAGTTTGGAGCATTTGATTCTTAGTGAAAAATTTTCAATAAAAGAATCGAATTTAATCGTTAAGTCGGCTTTGGATCGATTCAAGTCTTCCAGCTGTCAATTGGACGCTCTGTTGGCATTCAATTTGATTTTGTCGGCCACTTATTTCGGTAGTTATTTAAAGACAACTTTTAATGAATTCAAATTAAAACTGTTCTGCAGTCGGTTCTGTTGGACTCGATTTGGAGAAGAATATGGACGACAGCGAAGAGTTTTTGTTAGCGATGGAAAAGTTATCTGTAATTTTCGAGAGACTCAAAACTTGCCGTTCCTTTGAAGCACAAGAAATATGCAAAGCATTGCCGCACTTCTTGTGTGTATTTTTCCCGACTCAGGACATACTAAACAAATGTATCGGAGAATTCCTGTCCGGACAACAAATACATTCTAAACATTTGGCGAACATTTTATTTGTGGTATTTTTTACGAAAATATAGACAAATATTGAATTAAAGCAATGCTTCGATGGTTTTCATACAGATTTTCAATAGACTTCAGACGGAATCGCGTTTAGATATAGTGCACGATTGGGTCATTTTGTCGCTCTCCAGTTTCACTCAATTACATCCGCTGTCGTCAGCCATTTGGTCGCTCACCTCTTTCCTGATCAGTGCTTCTGTCAATCAATGGATTCGTTGCTCGTATGATATAATTGGTTATAAATCTAATTGAATCCAATGACTCATCTATTTTTTGAATCAGGTTTTCATACCATTTGACTCGTTTGGGACTTTTGGAAGAGTCGGACAAACAGTTATTTTTTGTCGTCTGTCATAACTTTTACAATGAAGTAAGAAATCAATTTGTCGTCCGATTTGGTGACAAAACCATAAATATTTTGAATTTTTACTCGAAAACAGTTAAAAACTGAGCCAAAAAGAGAAGCGTTTCGATCGACTTTCCAGAGCGTCAGTGAACCCGATTCGCCATATTCTCAAGTTTTAAGATATTTACAAATAGCAAAGTCTTAAGACAAAAGTGAGTTACCGTTTGGTCACACATCCACTCGTTGTTAATATTGTTTTATAAATTGTTTGACATAATTATACAATCGTTGCAAACATTGAGACATAGAATCTATAATTTTTTACGTTCGATGTCATCACTATTACAGCAATTATAATGAAATCCATTCTAAAGTAATAATCATTTAATTTGTTTAAACTAATGATAATTAAATGTGTTTTAAATTTTATTTTCTCCAATCAATTGTGATATGAGTTATGAATTGAAGCAAAATATTTACATTTTATTTGAGTTTTGTTTTGATTTTATTTATTATAAATAATAAAAAGTTATCGAAATTCAAATAAAACTGTTTTAGACTTCAATTCTCTAAATCTGTGTTTGAAAATAGCGCTCATATGTCGGCGCATAGCAATGACTTTGCAGATCAAGAGGTGAGTGCGGCACAAGTGGTTTGTCGAGCCCTCCCCCTAACCCAGGCGCAATATTTATACGAACAAAATTTATTTTCAATAAACTGAAACAAATTTTAATAAAACTTTAAGTTTTGGTGAAACTTAAACTATAAGTGCATTAAATGTTTGCGAGAAATCGATTGCAATTTGAAAGGCATTTATCATTAGTTAAGTTATCATCGAAGCATTGAAAGTGTCATAAACTGGTTATTCGAGAGACGAACCATTGATTGAATGCTTTCAATGAATTTAATTACGAGTCACTGGATATTGATTTGAAGTCACTTATCATTTAATGGTTTCGTTAACAGAATGAGAAAATCAATAAATTATTGAACTTTTATTGACTTTAAGTGTCGATAAAAGTAATTGAATGTTAACTTATTAAAGCCCCGGTCGTGGTCTTCATTGAGAATGAGTGCGAAGTGTTATCCCCTATTGTTATCCCCTTTTAGTAGGAATGAGCCAATTGTATGCGGATGAGTGTTGTGTTGGTCTCTCTATTGCTTATCCATTGAATACAGCATTTGATCGTATTTTCAGTACTGAATCGTCTGAGGGTTTGATATTTTCGTGCAATTGATTTGTGCACACATTTAATGTCATAAAC
>JAQFXL010001302.1:0-12726 GCA_034693445.1 Edwardzetes edwardsi | reverse complement strand
ATCTCTTTTTTAGATAAGTTTTTAGAAAACTATTTTTTGAAAGAATAGAAATAAAATGAAAACTAATTTTATATCCAATTCTTGAAAATAAGATTAAAATTGAGCTCATTTTCCAAGAATATACCGAATATTTTGCAATCTTTTGTTGGCTTTCAATTTCATAATTCATTCTATGATTTTGTAAAAATAAAATCTGATTATAATTGAGTCAAAAGGAAATGTTTTTTAAAAATCTTACGAATTTAATACTATTCCCTAATAATGAGCACAGAATGAAAACTAAATTTAAAAATCTTTAATAATGATGAGAGAGAGAGAGAGAGAGAGAGAGACCATCAGGAAAGTAAAAGTGATTTGAAATTCACGATAAAACTCATGAAAATACTAACTACAGAACGATATCAATAAAATGTGAATTATTTCAGACCCTTAATGGACCTCCTAATGAGGCTCAAGGTGTTTGACCTCTAAGAAATTGGTTTTCATGACCAGCAGGGTAAAAATGTAGCAATGTTAATTTTGTCTAGGTACTTGCTATGGGAATAATTGTATATTTGAATTGTTATACTACCTTGCTGACCTCATTCAAGGATCGACCAATTAGATAAGGACACATTGATTTGGAAATTTCATTAAACTTTCCTTTCTCTTTTGATTTATGCCACTGTTCTCTACCCTTAATTGAAAATTAATTTTTTATTTTTGCTCGATTAGAATGAAAAACAAGTTTTTCATTATCTTATCAAATGCTGGATAAATTAACAGCTTTTTCCCAATTTTCACTCAATAAACTTGCAAACTTGATTGAAAACTTTTCGAAATCAATTTTATAATTGCAAAACTACCTAGAATCAAACAATAAAATGAATTGTCACTGTTTAATTGCAATTACTTAATTAGAGTTTATTTATATGAGCCATGCAAATGAACAATCAATTTATGATATTTAGGTTAATACAGTCTATCCTCGATATAAATGCTTGATAATTATTTCGTCAATTCCTGGATACTATTAAATTCAATGCTTTTGAACCGAGGATAGACTGTAAAGTGAGCTTTTCCTCGCACAGTTACGACAGAACAGTCTTGCAATAAACAAATGACTCATTTAATTGAATTTATTTTATGAATTACTTAATATTTCAGTCAATTATCATCTGATTTATTAATGCATTGAATGAATTCATTATTCACTGATTGGTTCGTTTCAAAAGTGAACTTAATTTTAATTATTATCTCGAGTTTAACTCCAATTCTGATTTCAAACAAAACTATGATTAATGAAATATTTGCTCCAAGGTGTTTCAAAATTTTCAAAGTTTCAAAGTTTCAATTTCAAAATAACCAAGTTAATTGAATATTTTTATTTCGTGGTTATTCTAGGAAATTGAGAACATGCTAAAACTTCGAATGAATTATAATTGAAATGATCCTGGCAAGCTTCATGAAAACATTCAAAGTTTCAAGTACATTTCAAATTGAAAGTAAAAGCTTAGTCCTAGATCAGAGTGGGTGGTAGAAGAAAAATGGAACATAATCTAGTTAAAATATCAAAGTGTTCAAGATAAGCCTAGCAAACTACTAAAGTGGGATATTTTATGCATAACTCATTTTTTTCAAAATCCCACTATAATTGTCTGAAAGCTTTTTCATTCTCGAACTCTCTCGTTGTTGAATGAAAATCTTAATTAATCTTGGTTAAACACTTATACCTTTGCATGTATATCTTTTGAATAAGAACAAGAACAAGAATAAAAACTGCTTTTCAAAATCTGAGTAAACAAGTTTTAAAAATGAATAAAAACTCAATGAAAGGAAAAAATAATTTCGAAGTAATTTTGATTTTTATTCTCAAAAATAAAATAAAATAAAATCTTTTCATTATTTGAATGCAATTTTCGTCAAACATTAATAATTAAATTACAGTCTTTTAATAAGCATGAAAATTACCAGAGATGGCCAATTGAAAGGGGGTAATTCCCAGCAACTCTTAAGATTCGAACACGCATCAAGTCAAGCAAGTATGAGCATTTGTGAGCATGGTAATTTGTAGAAAACATGAGATTTTCCCCATTTTTGTTCAGAAAAATGTCCAAAAATCTTATTTAAACAGAATATCAACACAGAGTAATCAAAATTTTATCAAAGAACCGGGTAATTTTTGACCATCATATGAAAACCAGTATAATCTTGCCATTCTAAGCTCCTGTATAGGCCCGAAAAGAGTTCTGTAAAGAACCCCCGCCCACTCATGAGTCACCAACCTGTCCATCACTGGTGAAATTCAATGTTAAACAAGACTTTTCTACGAACGAATCAAACACTAATCTGGATCAAACTGGCATTTTTTGGTTCTGGCAGAAAAATAAAAATATCAATCATAGAAAAATTTTTCTGAAATTGTCAGCTGAAGTAATAACAAGAAGAAAGACATAAATCAAAGCAAACGTCAAACACAATACGGGCGCTAATTATTTATTTTGTTACTCAAATTCAAAGTAAGTGACAGAATATTAATAATGATGTTGAATATTACCAAGTTTGTTCACTTTGAATCACCAAGCTCGTAAATATAAATATATAATGGGATTTTAATTGCTTGATGGGGTTTGCATATAGCTATAAATCAAGATAATTCTGATTTCTATATAATTTTATCAAGTCAAACACACCTTGATAGTTTATTTTCAGAATTTAAATAGAAACTTGATTGAACATCTTACTTTTACACGATAAGCAAGATAAAATTTTATCAATTCAATGTATTCAAACAACTATAGTTACATATCATTGGAAATGTGCATGCTTGATTTTTCTATATAAATGTCACATTTCTACTGCAATACTCATTATTTATGAATTATTGAACAAAATTCACTTGAAATGAATGAGTACTTAAGCTTTTAATCCTGCAAAATTAAGTGTTTCACAGGAATCAATTTACTTAATACTTCATTTATTCACAGTTTATAGGTCCTCTATTTCTGTAACTAAGCAAGCTAATATTTTGTTCTATGCATGTTTGTATTTCTAGAATATTTCAGTATTAAATACATCAGTTTGCTTGTGTAAAGTTTAACTAGATAAAATAATCAGATTGTTTTGTATACCAAGATTTTATGATTTTTTTTGAAAGAAATCTCTTCAATGAAATAGAATTTATATTAAAAATTAACTTATCTTTAAATTTATTATTTCAAAATTTCAAAGATTAAATCTGAAAAAACTTCATTTTAAAACTTGTTTACTTAGATTTTGAAAAGCAATTTTTTATTTTTGTTCTCGTTCATATTCAAACGATATAGATGTAAAAGTACAAGTGTATAAGTGTATAATCAAGATTAATTCAGATTTTCATCCAACAGCGAGAAAGTTCGATAATGAAAAGCTTTCAGACGTAACGGTGTTTGTGAACAGCTCATTAGAGAATCGACAGAATCTCTCATTGAAAACATAAACATTTGAACTTCTCATATACAACGTATTCATTTAATGAGAGGTTTTGAAGACTGTAAAACAATTGCCTTGCTATTACCTGGTCGATTTTGTAACAAATGTAACTAAAACATACTTCAATTGATCAAAATTTGAATTTAAAACTTAAAATGGATGATAAACTAGGTGATTTTTGTCATTATTTACGTTTATTTTCCTATTGAGTCCACTTTATGCCCATTTTCTTTGAATAAAATATGTTTTTCAAGAATTTTTGTCATATTTATAGCCATAACACAAACATAACAAATGCATTGTTAATATTCGAGCACATCATCAAAGAATAGCCGTTCCATTGAACAGAATATGTGCTGAAATGTGAAACAATAAAAACTACATTTTGAACAAAAGATTCAGACATTACTTCTTTGTAAAAATATATGCAATAATATTAAAGGAAAAGCAAATTCCTCGGAAACATTAGCCGAATAAATTCATGAGTTTATACTACAGGGTTGAGCATGAGCATACTTATAAATTCATGAATAAGCATGATTAAAATGTTGACATGGAAAAATCAAGTTTTCAAGCTATTATTTGAGAGTGCCTTTATGTTTTATTATAATCTTGATAGGCTAGAACTTAGAAAAGCCACAAAAAATGACCAAGCTCACACTTGCTCAACTCTGTAGTTTGAAAATAAAGAGCAACGGATCTTAAGAGTCAAAAACTGTAGTTTTCGGTGAGAAGAACAGGACTGACATAAAAGTAAAATATCTTTTGCTAAGAAATCCATTGACTGTCAGAAATGAAATGAATAAAGAAATTATTGGAGTGTAAAATGATCTAGGCAGAATTTTCTACTTATTCGGCAAATTTTTAAGCTATATTTTTCCAATGAAATCCATTTTTTAACAATTTGAAAGACAAATTGACTTCAGATCAGAGATGTGCAGACATGCAGACGTGCAAAGATGGGTAGCACTCAAATCCCCAGATATTTTTTCTTGATTTAACATAAGTAAAGATCATTTAAGAATTCAGAATTAAACTGTTACAGACTTACCTACTTAATAAAATTGATAAACTAGATAGGTAAAATGAATTTAATTGGAATAAAATCAAAAAACAACATTTTAAAATTTAATTCACCCTTGGTCATACCTTGAGATCAACTTTATCTTAAAAGCTTTTAAAGAATACACGTGTAATTCAAATATCAAAATATACTGGTATAAAAAAATATAACCAATCTAGTTTACGCATAATTTTATATCAAACATTCAGAAATCTATTTTTTTACCAAGCTCTTGGGTATTAAAATACCATGATATAGAAAAACAAAAATGTAATCTACTTCATCTACTTTAATCTTGGTGAGTTGGTAAACAAGAAAAATCAATTAAATGCTCCTTTACTGTTACTAAGGAAACAGTTCTCGGATTTAAACAAGATTATATTTCTTAATTCAGAGGTCTAGACTCTAGACTATTCGTTTTTAGGAAGCACTCAATCAGTAAAAACAATCTTGTTAAATCTCTTTCAAATCTTAAGCTTCCCAGGGATAAAATAATTCTTCAGGATTGACCTTAATTTTCTTTTGAGCTTGATCTAATTATATACATGGCATTATTGCAATGATGGCTGTGCAGAGAGAAAAAATGTTACTTAATTCTGAGCCAAATTCAAATAGACATCTGCTCTTTGATTTGTTTCATGGATAAGGTTTCAGCGAGGTTATTGAGATTGATCTTAGTCAATTATCCAACTAGGAGACGATCAGTGCAAGTTAATTACTTGTAATTTACTGTCTAGAATCTAGGTGACTTATTTCTGTAATAAAAGCCAAGATATAGTCAAAATAATCAATAAAAAGTTGTCAAGATGAAAATGTATTGAAAGAGTCTTGTTCAAATGAGGATGAGTAATTGCTGGGTTATACTGCGATTATCAATGGTATAAAATTTGATTTAATAATTAGAGTTTATAAAATTAATTCAATTCTACCTTTCTCTCTCAAAATCCCAACTATCCATTAAATTCCAAGAATATCTACTGAATGAAAACCAATGAATAAAATATACGCTATTTTTCTCTCATTTTTGATATACAATAACATACAAAATGTGAGCAAAAGTTTTATCCATTCTTTTAATGAATAATTAATCGGCTGTTAAGTAGGCTTAAAATAGGCTTAAAATAAGACCAAAACTAATAGTTGATTGTGTTTTTGAGTCACACTATAATGGATGAGACAACCAATCTTTCATTCATTGTATCAAACGGTCCTATCTCTCAAACACACTGTCCTTTTATCACAAAGACTCCGAAAAATTGGGTGTAATTTACAGCATAGAGTCTAAAGACTGTATTTTTAATTAATTTTAAAGTTTAATGTTTTGATAAAACTTTCCAAAATCAAACAGTATGGAAATAGCCAGGTCATTTCATAAGCTTGTATCATCAATCAACTAGAATCAATTCTTTTACCACAATGGAAATAATCAATTGAACTATGACTCCAATTATAACGAATAATATTGTGAATCGAATATTTAAGCTCCAGTTAAGCTTTTTCAAAGTTTTTCAATTCCTGGGTACTTTCTGTAAAGTGGGAGGGGGTGGAGAGTTGAAGAGAGCACTGGTGGCTGAATAGATGGCCTAATAAAGCGTATCAATGAGTTAAGAATAATGTTATTTAATAGAGACTTATATCGTGAGCTAAAGAGCGAAACCCCGAAAGACTATTCTGAGCGCTCGTCTGTGGCAAAAGGAATTGTGTGCAGCGCATGACTTGCTCTCAATCCTCTTGCTCTTATGTGTCAGGTTTTCCTCTTTCGCTGTTCTGTGTCTCTCCGTCTATAACTCATATTAAAAGTATTGAGAAAATGATCAGAAAAGGGATTCCTATTTTTGACGTGTGATTGAAGAAAGAGAAAAGAGTGGATTCACACACAGGGAGGATAGACCTACACATCAACACAGGAAGAATTTATGAAGAATTTGTATTCTGTGCTCTTTAGACACTGTAATCATTCTTATCGTTTAATATACTTTTCTATAATAACTTAAACATAATCTTAAAACTGTAGTTCTTATAAGATATTCATTAACTTCTGTGTAAAGTTTGCTCGAATACATTGTTTTTCTGGAATTCTTCGAAGTTTTCTAGCAACTAATTGAAAGCCAAGACATAAAAACTTTTAATCTTAAGGTAAGAGTATTTTTAACCTTTGTTTTACTCATTTTACTCATTCATATAATTCATGCTTTTCTGTGAAATATAGAAATAATTATCTTAAGAGAATGAATTAATCATTAATTTATTCTTGCTCTTTATATTTCATAACTCCCTTTAAGGTTTGAAAAACATTAATTTTAGATCAAATTCAAATACACAAGTTCAATTCATTCATTTCTTTTGTTTATGAATAATATTAAACCAAATTATAATGAATTATATTTTGAAATCTTTATAAAATGAGAATATATTTGAATAATGAATGAAATCTAAGCATTAATTTGATGGATGAAAATTGAATTCATATGTATTCAAAAAAATGTTTTCAACTTAAATTATGCTTGATCAAATATTGGCTAGTACAAATATTCAGTCTTAGAACATTCAAAAAAACGCTTTAACTTGCTCAATAGATTTCCTTTGAAAAAGAATATTGAAGTGAAAATTTACTTCAAATGTAAATATTTTTCACTTATTTTTAAATTTTCAATTAAATATAGGCTAAGGTTTAAACCGAAAACATGACTTCCTAGAAATTTTTATTGAACAATATTTTCAACTGGCCTAGTTCATACAAAGGTAGTCTTGTAAAGATATATATTTCAAATTGATTTTATTCAAGAATATTCTATTCCAGGTTTTTCTAACAAATTTAAGCCCATTTTCTTCTTATTCATTAGAAATATGTGATTCACTACAAAAATATATATTCATTTCTGACAACAAATAATTACCAAGCTATTTTTAGTCCATACTAACCTTGCTGAATAGACATTGCTGGCAGACATATCACATAATAGTGGGAAGAAAATTGAACCTGCTCGGCCTATTCAAAGATTCAGTTTGAATTTATTGGGTTGAGAACCTTGGTCTTTGTGAACATTTGAAAAAAGGTTCAACTAATTGAAAAACATTGGTCTTGATATCTAATTGATATTTAATGAAGCAACTAAAATTAATTTGATTATAACAAGATGAAATATTTTTTAGTCATTGGTTTATTTAAGCCTGTGATTCAAGAATTTTTATATAAGTTCACTAACCCTGGCTATCCCACGACTGAAAACTAGACAGATATAAAATACGAGAAAATATTTATTGAAATAATAAAATTTAAATACAGTAAGACCTATATTTAAGTATTTTGAATATACAAGGGGTTTTGATAATGCCATGATCAACATAAGTTTGTTAGTTTGTCATGATCTCTCCATTGGCTTGATATATTGTATCATGGTCAGTGCTCGAATTTACTTGCACTTAGTGCAAGCTAGGTAGACGTTTTCACACGTACGTTTTATTAATATTTTTATCAAACTTAAATAAATTATTTTATTAATAATTATCTTGATAAGAGATTTTCAAATGTAAAAACTGGGAACTTTTTGTTTACATTTACGTCACAGCTATTATGAATCTGCTGGTTTGAAAATCGCCTGATTTTAAACTTATCTAGAACTTTATCCATAAAGTATAAAGTAGTTTTAGTTCCCTTGTCCATTTTTTTCAAGCTCTGAAATGTAGGATGTAGGATGAGATTTAAAGGATTAATCCTCGCTCCATCAAAGAGTTGCTTATATTGAGGTCTGACTGTACTTATTCTTTAATCATTTTCTATCGCATTCTTCACCAAAAAGAATATTATTTTGGTCTTTATGTCTAAAAAAATGGATAAAATATTCCCATTATTTGAGTTCCACTCATTCGAGACATTTGTTGTGATATAAAATATCCTTAACTCAAAAGAAAAAGATTTTTATTCAGTTAATAGAATGTCAGAAATTTTTTTCCATTGAATTCAAAACATGGGAATCAAAAATCTGGAAATTTCCTAACTTTTTGAAAACATCAGAATCTCAAGAGAAATGCACTTTGAAAATCATCAAGATAGTTTGCCTGTTTGTATTCAATTCTTATTTACCAAAGACATTCTTAATAGAAGACAACAGTTTCAAGAATTTTATTAAAAGTAAACTTGTTGAAAAAGGGATTTTGCAATAATAATTGGATAATACAATCGACATGCAGAGTATAATCAAGCTGAATCTTTTTTCTAAAGAAAAATAATAGTATAAATAAACATTATTTAAAGACCATGGTCACCATGCATTTCGATTTCAAGGAACATATTATCGCTATAATTTACTTGGTCATTTGAGAAAAGCTGAAACCAGGATGTTTTCGTCTAGAATTTCCAAGTGATTAAATGATTTTTTTATTTTATCTAGACAAAGTTATAAGATATATCGAAAATTCTTATAACAATTCAACCTTAATAGAACATAAGATGTACTGATTCTTTTCAAACCTGGTAACAATCATGAATAAAAGAATCTATCACAGAATATAAATAACTAAGTTAATAGTAAATAGAACAATAGAAATTGGCTTCATTTTTCTTGATGCTGCATGGTCAATATAAGTAATAAGTATTTCTTCAACACACAAGCTCATTTTACTTAAACACACGTGATATGGTAGCTCTATAAAATTAATCATGGTGACTTTACTTTGTTTTTAATCTGAATAGTTATTTGCGGTTAAAACAAAAGCGGATCTCATTTTAGATTTTCATTCAATGAATAAAATGAGTTTCAAATCCTATATTTGTTTTTCGACAAAATGAGAAGAAAACAGACTTCCAGTCGGTATTCACAGTGAGTTTGAGGCAATTCTGAGTAAAAATTACTGACACAGGGATGTGCAGGGTAAAATACTTTTTATTGAAAGTATCAAGCTCAATATTAGGGGTATGTTCTTTAAAAATTTCAAATTTTAAATTATATCAAAAATCTAGTTTAAGCTCATTATTCTGTAAAATAGCCTGATTTTTAATGTACTAGGTATAAGTTTAAACAAATAAATAGTCTGCCCTTTCCTGAAAAACAGTGATATAACACCAGAGGATATAATAATCGGCTGAAAACAGTTGAGTCGTTGTATAAGTTTTACTACTGTTTAATATAAATCAATATTTACTCAAACATTTTGCTCAACAGTTTTCTGTTGCGAGACATCTATTAGCCCCTAGCTATTCACTCTGTCTATCCTTTGATTATAAAAAGGTGTCGTTCCCTTTGAACGTCGCATTCCTAAACTTTGGTAGATATAAAGTTTTTGAATAATTTTATTTTATTTCAAATATTTTTCATCAATATTTGATTGATTGCAAGAATAAAATTGAATTTTCTGACAATAGGCACTCAAATCAGATTGAAATAATCAAAAATTAATAACTAGAGTATTTTATTATTGTGAATAAATAGAATCGTTTCAACTTTATTATTGAAATATTCATTATATTTAGATATTATTAGAATTGAATGGCAATAAAAAACAGTCATCCGGGAAGAGAATTGATCTGGATTAAATTATTCTTGGAATATATGATGATGTCTTTGAAAGCAATTTTGAAAGTGATTTCATTAATCAAATGTTTGAAAACTAGGTTTAAAATATTTGAAGTCATTGTTATTCAACCTTAAAATGAGATTTGAAATCAAATTTCATTTAAAACTCTATTCTTTTGAATCGAATATAAAATTCAAATTATTTTTAGTCACAGAAAACTTAAACGTAAAACCATTAGTCCTTCCCTTTAAACAGCTTTCCCTTTCTTCCATCCTTTCCTTAGTTTTACATTAGATCTTAATATGAATTTCAAATCCCTTGGAGTTTTAGTTTCGAGATATGTGAACTCGGTAAATTTTCTACGCTCATCTGATATTGACTCAAAGATGATGATGACCAAGGGAATTTACGACTGATAACGCAATTTCTGTTGAATTCTCCCAAAGCTCATTTAAATTTTAACTAGACATTGAAATTGAGTATGGCTCAAGTTTAAATTACCGTCGTTGAAGAATGCTTTTCGGCACTTTCCAGAATTATTCCGGTCATATCAGTGCGATTCCTACATTGTACAATACCTCAGCAGTCTAGGTCATAACTTCAGGTAGTGATTGTTTGTCAGCCTTCGTACAAATCGAACCTTTTTATTGTTTATATTATAAATGTTAGCAATCATTGCCTAAAGTTATTACCTAAACGGCTGAAGTATTGTTAGAACCACCTATTTTATTCTGAAAATTGCCCAAAAGCATTCTTTGATGACTGTAATAAAGTTGCTTTCTTAAAGTTTCTTTGATATTGTCAAAAATAACTAGATGTCTTAATTTTCAACTTATAAAGCCAAGTTTAATGAAAAAGACTGTTCTAGTGAAGAAAATCACAAGGTGTTGAATTTCAGCACATCTTATATAAAGGAACACTTAAAAGATTTAGAGAGAAAATGATCCTACCCATTTTACATATATTACTAACTTTGATTAAGTAATCTCCTTATTTGAACAAGCTCCTATTTAAAGATTCAACGTACATAATAGATCTGAATTAATTGGGCCTATTTTTAGCAAGTTACTCTATTAGATTCAAAATCAACTAGCAAGAATAGAAAATATTTCAATAGATATCAGATTTCATTGTCAAATCTCCATTGTAGTCATTATGTAAACATGCGAAAATAATTTGACTTGATCAAACATTATTCTAAAAGTTTACTTATATTTTTAAATTTCAAACCAATTACATACTGTTGAAAAAAGAACATGTTAATTAAACAAGAATAGTCTGAAAATGAACCTGACAAGACGTCAGACACTTTGCTCGATACAATTAACAGTTTTATTGGCGAAAAACTCGCATTCAATTCAAGATAAACAGCAAAAAATCAGAATAAGAGCTAACTTTAAATGCAATACAAATGACAAACAAAGGGCTAATTTCTCTTCATTTTCCACTATTTTTATTGCACTTTTCAGTGACAGCAAAGTGTTTTACAACAAGAAAAACTCAAATTCTGTTCACTTGTGCTCTTCTTAAATGACCATTCTCACATCATCTGCTTTCTTTTGATTTTTTCTCACATGGATTATAATTTGGGAGTAGGTTTAACCTTCCCTGGTCATCACTAGGCGCCTTACTATCAAAGAGTAATTTTCTTTTATTTTGCTTTTCATTCAATTATTTAATCTCAAGAGATGTCTATTGTTTGCCATAAAAACTCTTAAACTGAAGGTTAAGCCCAAGAAATAAGTGATATATTCATGGAGTAAGAAATTAATAGAAATATATGTCTATATATTAGTAGATAAACAGGCATGGCCAAATATTTCAAGAATTTCCTTTGGGGTTCTGTTTGATGATGTTACAAATGAGCCTGAAACTTTCTTCAAGGAGAAAAAATAAATGAAATTTTTGTGAAGTTTAAAAGAATCTTTTCTATGCAAAAGTTTCTGCCAATAAACCTGGTCATCCTTGGTAAGCCTGATCATTCTTGATATTCAAGGAAACAAATAACAATAGAAATCCTCACGAAGTCATTTCAGTGATTTTGAAAATGAACTCAAATTGGATGAAATAAATTTCAGACTACATTAAGCACAGCATAAAAAGTCTGTGCGAGAGAGAGAGAGAGAGAGAGAGAGAGAGAGAGAGAGAGAGAGAGAGAGAGAGAGAGAGAGAGATTCCGTGCTTTGATTTTAATATCAAATTCAATGACAAAAATATATATTCAGTTAAATGATAGATGAAATTATTGCTGAACTCAACATGAATTTTGAACCAATTCCAGTGCAACAATTGCCTGGATTAAGTGGATCTTCACTGATGAATTCTACTTTAAATTTGCCTAATGTTACAAAACTCATTATTCATTTACATAGATGAAGATTAGGCACAATTTACCCCTTATGTCAAGAGCCTATTATTAGAATCTAGCGAACAAATAAACTTTAATTTCAATTCTAAATATTTGTTATATAAAGTTATTAATTATATTTCTAACTCATCTCTCTCTCTCTCTCTCTCGCTTTCTCTCTCTCTTGCTCTCTCTCTCTCTCTCTCGCTTACTCTCTCTCACTCTCTCTCTCTCTCTCTCTCTCTCTCTCGCTTTCTCTCTCTCTTGCTCTCTCTCTCTCTCCCGCTTACTCTCTCTCACTCTCTCTCTCTCTCTCTCTCTCTCTCGCTTACTCTCTCTCTCTCTCTCTCGC
>JAQFXL010001301.1:0-12726 GCA_034693445.1 Edwardzetes edwardsi | reverse complement strand
TGTGTTATGCTGTGTTATGTTGCGCAGCACTGGACCACTCACTTCAACTGAGCTCTGGTAGAGTTCATGTGAGTTCTTTACTTTGGAAACCAGTCAAACCATTAGGCGTTCACAATATTATCAATGGCTGAGACACGGCTGAGACGCCAGTGCCGGCATCTGTACGAAAACACGGCCAGTGTTTGCTTCACTATTATTGGCCTTCTATTTGCCATTGGATTAAAAGATAAGGTTCTGCCGAAACTCCGCACATAACTAATGCTAACCATAAATGCAAACACAAAAAAGAACATTTCCAGTCAGTTCCCTTGTAATCGACGGGGGACTCAGGCTTGGGATTAGGTACTACCAGTGAATGTCCTCCTTCTCTCTACACTTTGTTTGGGGCAAAAGAAGAAAAAACTTCACGAATAGATAAACCGTGCTTTCAATGGACAGTCAAATATCTTTGTGTTGTTGCGCCCAATAATGGAAGCTCTCTCTCTCTCTCTCTCTCTCTCTCTCCCTCTCCCTCTCCCTCTCCCTCTCCCTCTCCCTCTCCCATAATATCGAAAGTCATCAATAAATTCATATTTCATTCGGGGTTTGTGTGGAAAACTTGTTCTGAGCACAGAATATATTATTGACTCTACAAAAGCCGAAATAATAACAGTAGTGCCCCTGAAAAGCAATTTGTTGTAAAATAGAGTCAAAAATATAAGAAATACTTTAAATTAAACTTTAATCACACAAATTCACAAATACTTAAGCAATATATAAGTGTGGTTGTATTAATCAAGTTCGGAGGCTGTCCACCACCAAGGCTATATCGTGACTCAAACGCTTAACAAAAATTGTTATCTATTCTCAGAACTATTGAGACAAGGGAGTTTTACAAATATTCATTTCGAATCAATTAACATATGTTTTCAAATATTTGTAAGAAGCTGTAAATTTTAAACTCAATATATTTTTAGCAAGTTTAGTTAACGAATGATATTATTTCATCGCAAAGCAATCATATTGGTCAAGCTATACGTGTACATCGATGACCCTGGTAACTCATACATTCCAATGTTAGTCTGCTTTGAAAGTCTGTTAGTTTCCCCAAAAACCGATTGTATTTTAATTGTAGAATATTTGGGCCTTTTGTCAGATATATAATAATTTATTACTGAATACACAAAATATATTTCAATTCATTTGCTTTGAATACTCATTGAGTTCTTCGCCAAACAATGTTCTGGTTATTAGAAAATTGAGATAATTTATTGGTTTATCTGTTTGTATGGCAACAGATCTGATGTAAATTTTTTCGCCCCAAAAGATTCAGTTTATTCTGATTTCATCTTTTATTTACGACTCTTCTGTTTGAGTGCTGTGTTTTCATCTAATATTTTTTTCAGTTCTCTTTATATTCTAGGCTTAAATTTCAAAATTATTCTCAAACAGTTTGAGCCAAACATAAGCTTTTGTTATGCTTTCGATCGAAATGATAACAAACTTATTATTGAATTTATTTGACGACAAAAACATTCTTTGCTTTGAGAATCGATGAGAATATTATTATTATTATTATTCAATGATATTCTAATTAAATTGTTTTTATCGCTTTAAAAGGAGAGTAAAATCTTTTTCCTCAAAATTTTAATTATTCAGAAAAGTTATCCGAATCATAAACAAAAATGAGTCTGGTTTTTGGGTTCGCAATACATCATTATTCATACTTAAACTCATTGCCATTATTTAGTAGCTATCGATTCAATGACTTTTATTGCAAGTTATGATCGGAACCCCTATTCCTCTAACACTCGATATGAATAAAAACATATTTGTTGTGATCTTTACTCGCACTCCGGGGTGTGGTCTTCGGAACAGTCATTCCGTGCACTCAGTTCTGTATTCTCTGAGTTATGATTTTTATTACTCAAAAAGAGGAAAAATGATCTTTTTTTAGACACGAGTTTGTAGTCAAACCACTAAATAATTTTAGGTTTAAATTATGCATAAAAGGAAAAACTGAAGAAAATTTGATTATTTGCTGATTGGCTGATAATGAATTGAATTCATATTTCATTAGTATCCGGAGTAAATCTAAATTCAAATATTAGTATTTATGAAATTTTTTTCTTTCATTCACTAAGTCTTTGATTGAGAGGATGTTTTCAGTTTCGGATTGCATATTGCATTGCATGTTAATATTGTTTTGGAGTAATATGTTTGCTAACCAATGACCATATTCTTGGGAAAGGGATTACAAGAATTTTTGTTGTAAAGCACATTACAGTGTTTGAAGTTATAACTTGTGTTTGAAGCTCTGTTTCCCCTATTCTGTGCGCTGCCAACACGTGAACCTATGCTTTTTAATGAGACTTCTGTAACAAATCGTTTGACTCTTCCTTTCGAAGGATTTCATATAAAAGCAAAACAAAATTACTAATCATTAGTTGCTTTCCAGCCGTCAATTGATTGAGTTTGCAAAAAAGCTTCGTCCTATTGATAACTGTGCTCTGGTGTAAACCCATATTAACCTTTATGTTATTTGAATGCAACGCTTAGCACTGAATGAGAGATCCAATTGAATTCAAGGGGACATTGACTGAGACTCAGTCAGCAATCAATTAATAGAACATTTTCTATAAAACAAGTGTTTATTCACATTTCATTTGTGCCTTAATAGCGATTTGAATCATTTGACTTGAAGTTTGTGTGGAAAATCATACAAAAGCACAGAATGAGCTTCAATTCCGTGTTTGGAAAGTTTCTCATAATTACCGACTTTTGTATTGAATATATTTCATCCATGAATTTGTAGTCTTTCTGTATTCATCAGAAGTGTTTGATTACAAGTATTTTTTTAAACATCAGTTGAATATCTGTTTATCTCATATTTTCTAAAGTAATTTGAATCTTGGAATTCAATATAAAGAATATTAAACTAAATATATTGTTATTAAAGATAACGAATCTAATGATGAGCTCTTGTGTGGTAAAAATGTCTGAAAATAAGACCAAACTTATAATTTCGATGAAGACATCTGAGACAACGACTTCAATAACATCTATTATATTCAATCGAAATGCAATCCATTTAACAATTTTGAGCTTAAGTCCGGTCGACGTCTTTCTCAGAGGATTCTGGCGTTCAGTTCCGTCGATGAATAAGTTTGCTTTGAATGTATGCAAAGAATGTTTTTGATCTCAATTTTCATTATAAGTTTAAAATTTAAATTATATTGAGCCAAAATAAACTAGATAATACCAAAACAAATCTTGTTTTGACTGCTTTTTTTTAATTCAAATTCTTGTGATTCATTGAAATGACTGTAATTTTTCGCTTTCTATTCAATCGTTTCATATCGTAATCAAATCATAAATCTTATGCTCTTTTCACTGATTTATGCACTTCTAATGCCTAATAGTTTTGATGACTTGAGACTAATTTTGATTTGATTGTGTTGTTTGCAATCACTGATTGATTAATTGTATTTACATAAAAATTCTGCCCTTTTTTCTGCAAACTAACGCCAAATCTCAAGAATTAATTCTTAATTACAATTGTATTTCTGTGCGATTCGAGCGAATCTATTGATGATATCTGAGCGAAATTGAAGGTCAAGTTTGAACTAGAGATGAAAAATGTGAATTTTCTCATATACTCTCAAATTCTGTTGACTTTGTTTACGAAGAAATTTCATTTTCAATATCAGGTTTCCCATAATTAATGTCAAAAATTATTTATTTGTGTTTCGCTATTGAAAAACAGAAGACTCTATGAAATCCAAGACATCTTTGAGTGTGATTTGAAAATAGTCCTAAAATCTCTCTTAGTCTTTATATAATTTTCCATAGAATTGATGTGAAATCTAATCCATGTCATTTCAATTTAGAAACTGAGTCTTTTAACAAACACTGACTTCAAGCAAATCTTTTTTCTTTTCAGTGCATTTCATGTAATAAAAAACGAAAAGCAAAGTCAAGTCCCAGAAATCGTGTTCAGTATATTTCGGTGTCACCCTCTCCACAACTGACCTCTTCGTCATCTTCATCATCATCGGGTGCAACAGTAACTTCGTCCGTCTCATCCGATTCCAATCCTAATACCATTACGTCTTCTCCTAAACCAATGGCTCCTAACGAAAGCTCATCACCGGCTCCTACTTCCGCACCGTCAGCGCCTACTCCAGGTCTGGTACTGTTCAACAGTGAAGAACACGCAGACATTGTTTTTCATGTCGGCAGAGACAACGAGGAGGTCTGGCGAATTCCGGCCCATCTTTTCATTCTAGAAAACGCCAGTTTCGTCTTCAAGAATATGGTAGAAGGGGAAGCCATTAATGGAAAGCCAATCACTAAATACATCACTAATATCAAAGCGGAGTTATTTCATACAATATTGCGGTGAGTTTTCCTCAAACTTTTCCCAAATCCATAATTATTTGAATAAATGGTTTCTATTTTTATCATTCAATTAATCAGATATTTTGACAAACTTTTGATAGGTTTCTGTTGAGATTTACGACAAAAATTGTTTTTATTCGAAGGAAATCCTTTAAAACTAATGTTTGAACTTGATATCTTTTCTATGAAATTTTGCTGGAAAATTAGCTTGTTTGTCCTATTTTGTATCAACTATTTTAATTTTTTAGTTTAAAAATATTTTCGTTTTCAAACGATTATTCAATGAGTGATATAATGTTTTAAAATTCAATACTTATTAATGCAAAAGATTATATTCCATCTTAGTATAAATGAGGCTAATTTTAAATTTGAAACACAATCTATTTATTTATTAACCCTTAAAAGTATAGGATTTTTCACTCAGCAAATATGAGATATTAAAATTCACCCTTCATTTAGTTCAATACAAAGTCTTTGTGATACAGTTTTTATCATTAGTTTCGATGAATTACTTGTCATTCGATACCAAACTCTTTGGTCGAAAGTTTTGTTTGAAATTATAAATTATTTATTTATTTATTAATAAAACGATAGCTTTGACTCAATTGGATCTAATTTCCCAAAACAGACACATTTACACAAATGAGATCACAATCACGTCTGTGACCAACGCTCTGGAGTTGTTCACTGCCGCCAATCAGTTCTTTTTGGACGACTTGTGCCGAATATGTTTGACATTCCTCTACGATAACTGCAACGAAGACAATGTTTTGGAGATGTTATCACATTTTTCTCTCTTCTCATATTTAAAACCTTCTTTTCTGTCGCCGGTCGACATCAATGGCAGTCCGATTGCATTGTCTACATATATGTCTAGACAGCCACCCATACAGTTCGCCAATAATTGCGATAATATTCTCAACGAACTGATCACTCGCTGTTACTATACTCTGGACAGTGCAGCCTCTCGTATACTGGCGTCGGACGCCTTCTCCAATCTGGAGCACGACCTCATTGTCAAAGTCTTGAGTCGCGACACACTTAACATCAGATCAGAGATTGAAGTATTCGAGTGTATAAAGCGATGGTCGTGTCATCAGTGCAAACGTCAGGCCCGAGAACTCACCGGTGATAATAAGCGCCAAATTTTGGGTAAAGCCCTCTACTGTCCCCGTTATCTAACGATGACTTTCGATGAGTTTATGAGAGGCCCACAAATGAGTGATTTTCTAACTGATGAGGAAAAGCGACCTTTGTTGGCCAGGTTAGCGGGTGATAGTCAGTTGCCGCCACTGCCCGAGCAGTTGACTGCCAGGAAACTAGACGTGCGGCGAAGGTTTGTCGAACAGGTACCGAAACCGAGTGCAGATATGTTGGCCACAAATAGTACCAATCTTTGTATTGGCGGTAATGTGAGTAATGGGAGTAATGCGGGTATTGTTGCAAAAAAGAAGTCCGCTTCGAAAAAGTTGTTAAACGGTTTGGGAGATCTGGTTATCTGTGTTATTAGACTTCTCGATTGAATCGGCCGAACGACTGGCCACTCAGTTGATCCGTTCGGTCGAATCGGAAACGATTTTCTCATTTCATTATTTATAGATTTGAAAAGAGTTTTAATGTTATAATTGTTTCTCATTTTGTTTTTTAAATTTACGAAATCTTTTCTCTCAATTCTATTCAAAAGATTATTAGCGACTGATTCTAAACACTGTTATTATTATTACAGAAATTATTGTAATTTTATATTAAAATACTATAAATATCAAAATATATTACAAGAATATATTCAACTTTTCTGCTCTTTCCTAATCAAAAATGCATTATTTCGATGAGTTTTTCAAAGATTTCAATGTTTTCTGAACCTAACACTACAAATCATTTTTTATTTTTACTTTTTATTGATTACATTTGCATTCAAACCAAATCTCTCTCTTTTCCAACAATTTTTCAACTAATCAATGCATTTATTTTAACGAATATATTCCGTAAATCGACAGTTTGTTGACACGGTTTTTAAACCTTCTTGTAATCAATATTTGTATGGAAAACAACATTTGACTCTTGAATTGTAATGATCTCTAAATATGACTCTATTTTTAAATTGTTTTAGGAATAAAAGTTTGAGTTTTATAGGAATAAAATGATCGGTAAATCAGTTGTGAATAGAGTCTAATCAATACAATTCTGATTTGAATTTTAGGGATTATCTGAGAGTCGAGTGTTTTTAATACTGATATTTAAATCATATTTCGATTACATTTCGATAATACAAATCATATGTTATTTTTTAGCACAATTTGTTGTTGTCTTTTGCCCGGATGTATGCGCTGTGAAGGTTAGCCTCTACTGCTATGGCTATGGATTATCGGATAGGGGTTGGGGTAACTCATGTCTACAGAAAATCAGGTCACAACTCAATTAGGAAAGATTTAGTTCATTACCGAAGCTATTTGCTTACAAATTGGGTCTCAATTAGGGTTAGAATATATCGACAAAAGCTATGAAAAAGGGTTTTGATCCGATGTCCAGCAGTCTTTACAAGCAGGGTGCTTTACTTCGCAGCCGTTTGTTGATTAAGTATGAGATATATATCGATAGCGATGGCCTTTATTACCGAACCATTAATTAATTAAATTGCAAAAGGATTTTGTGAACGAAAATACATTGTCTATAGAGTTGAAAGTGATTTGATTTGTTTCGTTGATTTGTTTTCTTTCGTTATATTCTTTGACTGTCTTTCAATTGATGTGAATCTTCTTCAGAATAAATATCAGATAATTATTGAGCTAGCTAATAGTTGACTACTTTAAAGATTTTGGCCAACATTTTCATCAATAATTAGATTCTTCTGACATTCAGATTAAAGTTTTGTTTAGTTTTAATAAAAATATCTAAAAAGTTGATTCTTGTTTAATATGTCTTCAATTATCTGATTTTGAATCTGATTAAGAAAATCAAAGTTATGTTAATTTATGAGTAAAAAAATTGTTTCTTATCTAATGTGAGCTATATTTTTGATTTATTAATCAGTATTTGATTATATTTTAATTATATTTCAATTAAAAGTTTAATTCAATAAAAATGACTTTTCTTTCACTCAAAATATTCAATAAGTTTAAATTTACTAGATTTAAATAAAAAGCAAAGACTTATCTTGCTGATTCACATCTTGTGTTTGACCACTAACTGTGGTATTCGTCGCAATTATTACGAGTTAATAAAGGCGAGCATGCATGTTTGGGCTGCTAACTGCTGCCCTTGTCAATTTTTCTAATTTATTTGTTTATTGCATTTCTAACTATGGGTTACAGCTCTGCCCCAGAAATGCATTTCCAACTATGGGTTACAGCTCTGTCCCAGAAATGCAATAAACAAATAAATTAGAAAAATCTGCAAACTTTTCACTCAATGCTGATATGAGAAACCTTTGACTCATTTGGTGCTCAACTCATCCGATCTACACATGACTTAAAGTCTTGGGCTTCGGCTCAAAGACAAGGCGCTGATAAAGGCAGCAGTTAGCAGCCGAAACATGCATGTTGTTCGCCAGTATGTTATTAACTAGTAATAATTGCGACGAATACCACAGTTAGTGGTCAAACACAAGATGTGAATCAGCAAGATAAGTCTTTGCTTTTTATTTCAATTGACCAAACGGATCTACTAAAGTCTCTTTATAAAATTACTAGATTTAGTTGAATAATTTTAAAATTCACTTGCTTTTTTTGTGGCTAACTTATATGTTCTAGAATCTAGAGTCTAGATCCAAAGCTAAGAATTGAAAGCCAAACCTATCATAAGATGTGTTAATCAATTATAGGATTAGGATTAGAAAATTTATTTTGTGCTGAGCACTCACCTAATACCAAAATATTGAGACTTTGATAGTTCAATCAAATTTGGTTTTTAAATTTCAACATTTCTTATCGATTAAGTGAATGAAATATTTGAATACTACTCGTCCTTCGAATAGACGATAACTTCTATGTGTTGTTGGTCTGAGCTATAAAAGGAGATAGGCAACTTGAGTCCATAATCAAGCTGTTAAGTGATTCAAACTTCAAAGTCTAGACTAGCAAATCATCCAATCATATCATAGATTTGGTAAATTTGAGAACTATTTTGTTTTTCTTTACATTTATTAATGTTATTAAAAATAGTCCAATAATTTGCAATTATAATAAGTCTTTAGCAAAAGGCTTATGTTCAGGGGAAGTGGCGATTGGATACAGCACATTGCACAGCACATTACATGAGCAAGATTCGTAACAAAGCGAAGCCCAGCGAGAAAAACAACTTCGCCTTTGAATTGTTGGGATAATTGTGTGGTTTTACAAACCAATCAATAGATTTGAAAGCAATGGATAAAAGTGTTGTTATTCACGTGTTTTGTCTTTTTATAGCCATTGATATAATGGTTCATTTGATTCATATTTTGTCGATTATTGTAATCTTGGTCGATTTATCTATAATTTATCGGCTGCTGAAGAAAAATCGGAAAATTAATTTTTCCCTGAAATGGCATTTAAAATGTGAAGACTATTCACTCGAAGAGTGTTGGCCTCAAACACGTGCTGTGATTTGCATCCAGGAAATAGGTGGCTCAGAGTCGAAGGTGGAGATCGACGTCAAAATCAAGACACAAGTGATGATTGAAGAGCCAAAAGAAAATGTTTTCGATGAAAGTTCGGTAAAATTCGAGACTAAGAAGAAGGACAACAGAAGTACTTTCGCTCAAATTGTTGGTAATATCGACTCTTTATGTGACAATCAGTTGTCAGCTGAAAGAAACGAATCAAACGAAGAGGAAAGCGACCACTTCTTTGAAAATCTCCAATTATGTAATGAATATATTGAAGACAACGATAATCACAATCAAAGTTCAGTTAAAGACAAGACTACGAAGAAAAAGAAGAGGAAGAAGAAGAAGAAACGCAAACAAAATTCAACTGTCGGTCAACTATTTGGTCATATCGGCCCTCAAATTGACTCAAAAGCCGCAGAAAAGATGGAATCGATTGATCAAAACAATGGTTTGGATTCTACTTTCGATGAGGAAAGTGATCACTACTTAGAAAATCTCGAAGAAAATGAGGAAAACCATAACTTTGACGAAAGTGAAACCGAAACTCCTTTCGACTCTTTTGGCTATCAATACGAAGAATTCAATTATAACCACAACTCCTATTCATCTGAAGACTTTATATTGGATTCTGAAGAGTATGAACAGAGTTTTGATGACTCGTCCGACGAATGTGTCGATTATAGTCTCCAAACTCTCTTCAGTTTACGAATGAAAAAGGAGATAGAACATTTAATTTTCATCGAATCGTTCGGATTAATTGAAGAGTATTATCAACATATGACAGGTCTGGTCGACAAATATTTGGAACAGCCTGAAGGTTGTGAGGTTTGGTCCCAAGTGTTTGGTGGAAGAGGAAGAGGGGGTTATATTAATGCCATCCAAACTACCGCTGATTTAATGAAAGCCATTATATTTGACGACATTAATGACAGGCAAAAGGTTGAGAAAATCATTCGCAAAGTCACCATGGTTATTCAAATTCGAGAAGCACAACAGGAGTATCATCTTAATAATGATGCCAATTTTGATCTGGATAACTATGAACGACACGAGCGAGTGATCGAAGCCTGGACTCAATTCAAAGACGAATTGATCGAAGAATTGAATTGAATTCTGAAGAATTGAAAGATTATTTAAAAACAATTAATTGTTTATAAATATATGAAAATCGAAATAAACAAATTGTTTTAATGAAAGACCAGTCCTTCAAACAGAATATTCTTTAAAAGTTTAGTAGAGTTTAGTTGAAAATCAATGCGAGAGAAGGCGTTAGTGTTGTCTTCAAAAATATGTTATCAATACATACAACGAATACAACGTTATCTTTAATCGAGTTTTAAAAGCTTTGTATTGGACTTAAAGACTAAAATCACTGCAATAAAGGTTGTTGTTTGACACCACATCCTTCAAATCTGTTACGTTGTCTACGGATTGAGTCCAATGTTATCTTAAAGCATGTGTTTTGTTATGGCTTTTAAATCAGATATTTATTTGAGATTTTATTGAATTTGTATCAAAAATAAAGACAAAATGGTTTTGAAAAAGTTAGACAATCGCTTAAGAGTTCTCATCGAGAATGGTATCACTTTAGGACATCGAACAATGTTCGTCATAGTTGGCCAGAAAGCCAAGGATCAGGTATGAAATGATTGGCCGTTGCGAAAGTCGGCTTTGATTTTGATGGCGAAACTTTGATTGTCTGCCATTCCCTCAAAAGGTGGTTATATTGCATGAAATGCTATCTAAATGTGTGGTCAAAAGTCGTCCTTCGGTTTTGTGGTGCTATAAGAAAGAACTCGGATTCTCTACGTAAGACTTGGAACCGATTCAGTGACCAATTAATTAGTTATCTTTTATTTTCTGTTTGTCTTCTGATAACTAAAGACATCGAAAGAAACGTATGCGACAACTGAACAAAAAGATCAAATCTGGAGCTGATTTGGAGAACGAAGAGGACCTGTTCTTGACATTCATCGCACAGACAACCATTCGGTACTGTTATTACAACGAAACCCATAAAATATTGGGAAACACATACGGAATGCTTGTTCTCCAAGATTTTGAAGCCATTACTCCTAACCTATTGGCCCGAACTGTTGAGACCATCGAAGGCGGTGGTATTATTGCCGTCCTCTTGAATACTGTCGACTCATTGAAACAGTTGTATACAATGGCTATGGATGTCCACCAACGGTACCGAACGGAAGCCCATCAGGACGTCATCAATAGATTCAATGAAAGGTTTATTTTATCGATCGCTTCGTGCAAAAAGTGTGTTGTCGTCGACCAGAAGCTGAATATTTTGCCCATATCTTCACATATGGCTGACATCACTCCCGCCCCCAAAAAAGATTCGTCGACACCTATGTCTCAAAGTGACACAGAATTAGCTGAATTGAAGCAATCGTTGGCAGACACACAACCCGTCGGTTCGATCATAAAGTTGTGCAAAACCTTAGATCAGGCGAAGGCTGTCCTCAAGTTTGTTGACACCATTTCGGAAAAGACGCTGAACTCAACGGTTTCGTTGACAGCCAGCAGAGGAAGAGGCAAATCAGCTGCTCTGGGTCTGGCCATTACAGCCGCCATTGCTTTCAATTATTCGAATATATACGTCACGAGTCCCTCACCCGAGAACTTGAAGACATTGTTTGAGTTTGTGCTGAAGGGCTTCGACGCCATTCATCTGAAGGAACACTTGGATTACGATATAATCCAATCAACAAATGTTGAGTTCAATAAAGCTGTCGTTCGGATAAATGTCTTCAGAGAACACCGACAGACCATTCAATACATACATCCGACCGATGCCTTGAAGAATAAAATTTTGGGCCAATCAGCAGAACTGGTAGTTATTGATGAGGCGGCAGCCATTCCCCTACCAATTGTCAAATCCCTGATTGGTTCTTATCTGGTATTCATGGCCTCAACTATTAATGGTTACGAAGGAACGGGTCGTTCGCTTTCACTGAAACTGTTGCAGCAATTGAGACAACAGTCGGCCACTTTCGGCCAGAAGTCAGGAACAGCTCTAATGGGACGTCATTTACACGAACTGACTCTAAACGAATCGATTCGTTATCAGAGCGGAGATGACGTCGAGTTATGGCTAAACAAACTCTTATGTCTGGACGCAACTATAATTGAGGCGCAGCCAACTGTAGGCTGTCCTGTGCCTCAAGACTGTGATCTTTATTACATAAATAGAGACACACTCTTTAGCTATCACTCGGCATCAGAATCTTTCTTACAGCGAGTGGTAGCCCTTTATGTGTCGTCCCATTATAAGAATACCCCAAACGACCTGCAGATGATGTCCGACGCACCACAACATCACTTATTTTGTTTACTACCGCCGATTAGTGAAAGGCACAAATCGAAGGGCAGAATACCGGATGTCTTGTGTTTTATTCAGATTTGCTTCGAAGGACAGATATCTGAGGACTCGATAATGAATAGTCTTTCGCGGGGCAGACGTGCGGCCGGAGATATGATACCCTGGACTATATCTCAACAGTTTCAGGACAAACATTTTGGCTCACTTTCCGGCGCCAGAGTCGTGAGAATTGCAACGAACCCTAACTATCAGGGAATGGGTTACGGATCGCGAGCTCTTAAACTTTTAGAACATTACTTTTGCGGTCAGTTTAATGTCGATCTCAGCGAAAATGACGGCAAAAAATCAGTGAAGAAGTCTGAAAGTGAGAATAGTTGCGAACAAAAGGCTTTACCTCCGCTTCTGTTAGCCCTTAATGAACGAA
>JAQFXL010001300.1:0-12729 GCA_034693445.1 Edwardzetes edwardsi | reverse complement strand
ATTCATTGATGAATCAATAAATGGTTAACATTAGACCCAACCATTCAATAGACTCTGACGTAAGTTGACCAACCGTCCAGGATTCGACTGTACAATCCAGGCTTAGAGGGGTTTGTCCCGTGTCCAGGGCTATATTCTCCTTGACATGAAAATACCCAGGGAAGGGCTGGAATGAGTTATTAAGTGATTTATACTTGTACAGCGAATTTCCAAAGTGTTTTTGGCACTTTTTCGCATTTGTCTAGGTTTTACAATAAATGTATGTTGGTCAGCCTACTCTGAAGTGAAGTCAAACAATTTTTTTAGTCTGAAGTAATTCAAAATTCTAGACTTGCTTTCTATTCAAACATTTCCACGAATTGTTTCAACAAAAATATATTTTATAGTTAAAGAGAAATGCTTTCAAATCTCAAGAAAAATGATATAAAAGAATAAAACTGATTCAGATGATTGTCTATTTTATTTGTGTCAAGGGAAGTTCAATCTCTATAAACACCTTTTCTTCAAATTTTGAAATGAGACAAAATTTTGATGCATTAGTTTTATTATAATAGCATTAATATGTACTAAATAAAGTAGATTTATTGAGACAGCAAGATAATTTGAATAGTTTATCTTGCCCAAATTGAATCATTTTCGTCAAATTGAAAATTTGAATGAATTTTCATAACTTGATTAACAAAAATGAGACGTTATTTAAAATTTCAAATCGTTTTAAGAGTTAATCAAATTATAAGATTTTGAATGAAATTAGTTTTGTTTTGAGAGTTAAGGCATATAATGGAAACGAATTGATTGAATTAACAAAAAAAGTGTTTTCAGGCATTCCAGTCATGTCATGCCATCCAAATTAATGGCATTGAATGAGAAGAAGTCTTGCTATAAAATAGCAAAACAACCCGTTTTAATGATCAGTTTATGAATCACTAGTGGCCTAATTTTGCCATCAAATAGACTTGTATTTACTCTTTTTCTATGGCCGACAATAAGCCTCTATTCCTTCAAAAGCTAGAGTTCATTGGTTAACACATTTCAAATACCTTTCACTTTCTATTTAAAAAGAAAGTAAAATTCTGTTCAATAAAAAAAAATCCAAGTTTTCAACGAATTATTGATCAGTATTTTTGAGTTTAAATCTTTTGTTTCGCTTTTCTTTTCATATATTTTTTCAAATAAAATTTTTGAAACCCTTTCCATCAGTTTTCATGAGTCATATCTTAAATCTTTAATTTTGGCTCAAAATCTATTTAATTATTTAATAAAATGCTTAACAAAATATCAAATTCAAAGATGAAATCTATCGTCTGATAAATAATTGATTCTGAATCAAATTATTTGCTAATAAAGAGGAAAAACCTCTTATGTTATGAATGAAATATCTATTAGATAGTGTGTGACAGGAATGGCATCCAACCAATGGATGGGTATTACCAACGATGAATTTGAAAGAAAAGAAATATAAATATGTAATGAATAATAAAATAACTGATTAAATGAAGAATGTATTCCCATGAAGAGTAAAGCCTACGCCTACTGCCAGAAGCCAAACGAATTCTCTGAATTGCCCTAGCTATTGTATTACAGTAGGCCTACAATTATAGATCTGCAAACCTATTCAAATAATTCAAATACAATTCAAATTTTTATTTCAATTACTTTTCAAATAAAACATATCATAATATTTTTTGTGAAAATAAACTAAGAATTGAATAAATGCCTAAAGATTTCGGTGAATAGTATTCTTGGGATAACAGAGTTGTCAGAGTAGTCTCTATTATACTTTTTATATTACTTGAGCTGTAAATAACTGATGCGATGAATAATTAAATGTTTCGTAGAACTGAGTATTACGTATATAATATATGCTGCGCTTGAGATCAACCTATCAAATAGGGTTTGCGGGGTTTGTGGCCAAACAATAACTGTAATAATGATAAACCATAAGAAATTCTAATTTTTAGATTAGCATCGCTTATATCACATCTATTTCCTTTTTTTGCAATTTATCACGTCCTAAAATAACCAGGATGATCAAAGTGGTTTCTCCAACTCACAACCCTAGGGATGGGAGCAAAATAGTTCATAAAAATTTAATGGTTTATGCGTTGTTTTGATGACTGAATTGTTGATGTTTTGCCCAATTTTATATTTTTCATTATATCTCAAGTTTGCTCATCACTGATAATAATTGATTTGAGTATTTTCACTCTGGAGAAAGGCCTTTTTAAAATTTGATCCGTGAAGATAATTGAGGGATATTTTTCAATTAAAAACTCTCATTTAATTAAATTTCAAAATAGGTGTCATTTTGTTTGTTATTTTAATTTAAGTCTTGAATTGATGGCAAAGTAATGAAAATAATAGAGTTCTTATCAATTATTTTCAGTTCATTTGAGTGAAACAATTCAGTGTTTAATATAATTAAAACGCTTTTCTTAATAGATTCTAAACATTTACGGTGTCTTAAAAATCGATAATTGGACTTAAATTAGGTCTAGTCTTGCAAATGGTGTTAAAAATTAATTAACAAAATGCAAAACATTTGATTCATTTGGTTATATAACTAAAGCAATAGATTTATGCAAATAATACAACCAAAAGATCGCTGAATGAAATTGCATTGATTCAGAATGAGCTGTCAGACAAAGGCTTTCCACTTTTCCTTAGTTTCCGCCTCTCCTTCGACTCTAAATCTGTAATGAATTCCCGAGAATGCTATCAATTGTGAGACAAAAAACACAAATAATAGCGAATATTGGCTCAGAAATGACAAATGAAAGGCCAAAAATTGTCACTTAAAACAAAACTTGAATTTTTCATTTCAACCATTTATTAGTTTTCAAATGACATTTCAAAAATGCATTGAATTAAAATCTATTATTCCTTGCCAAATTTAACATGTTTATTTATTATTTATACATTTGTATCTACTAATGTTGACTTGATTGATCAGGTGATCGATGGACGAGAGCCTTTGGCCACATTAAAAGAGGCAAAAACAGCCCTCTTTACACACGATTCTGGTGAGCAATGTTTTAATTTCCCTCAAAGATATCGCAGCTCCGAAAGTAAGTCAATTCTGCACTCAATTTGCTTCCAATCGTAGTCTGAGTTCGGTATCAAACAAACACATCAGAAGACGAAAGGATCAGAAAAAGAACTACAAAATAAAGAGACTTTAATTTCATTTAGACCTCACTTATCAAATAAAACCTAATTTGACATTTGATTGATTTAAACTACTTTTTATTATATTCCTCTAGATTTTATAGTATGATCTTGTCAAGTAAAGAATCCTATTTTCATTTTAAACTTTCCAGTTAAATGATTTTAATCGGAATTAATTTACTTCTAAAGTCTTGTATTAATTTCTGTCTTTCCGGACGTTTGACTTTATTATAACTTTAGTTTCCGACCAATGAGTCAATATTTTTTTGCCCACTTTTTGCCCACTTTTTGCCCACTTTTTGCCCACTTTTTGCCCACCTTTTGCCCATTTGTTTCCTTAAAACTCTAGAAAACGTTTGAGTTTTTGATTTTATGTAAACTGTATATCATTTGTGTTTGCATTCGAGACATAACTCATATATAAAGTCATAATATTTTTGCTTCATTTGTCTGCCTCTGGGAATGTGTGAATGTATGCACTCCTCTGCACTCCTCTTATATAAAGCCAACACAAATACAACACAAATCTATTCAAATAATGTGTGAAACAGTTTTGATTGATTGCAACCAATAGCCGATTATTAACCGATGGTTTCATCCAATTAAGTTCTCATCACTGTTAAAGTGCTAACCTTAGACATCCTCTAACAGAAGAGTCTACAGCTTTCATAGCTTTCATAGCTTTCATTCTAGAAATGCTTATCACTTGAAATTGAATTTTCATCACTTCTGAAGAATTTAATTCTTTGGGAGCAATGCTGTCATAGTATGTGTAAGAGTCAACTCTAATGATTTGTTAGTGTCCATCTTATGGTCACCTCGGGGAGTTTAGCAATAGGTTAGAGGTGAAGGTCATTGTAAGGGATGTATACAATTGGTTGCAAACAACAAATGAATTTTGATTGAAGTTTCGTGACTTTTTTACACTCAAAAGCACTTAATTCACGTCTAAATACACATTTGATATGATTTTCTTTATTCTCACAATTATTCTGACCTTATGTTAAATTATTTGAAAAGTCCGAAAAACAAAAAAAAACTCAAAATAATTAAACAAAATCAAATTTTGCATCATGCAACATAAGCATGCATTGCTCACAATTATTCTAATGTAATGCAAACATAAACTGCAGCTGACACAATAAAACCTAGTTGCCGAACCTCCCTTCCTCACTTCATTTTTTCATACTCACAAATATATTCAATGCAAAAAATTCTAACGTAAACCGGTATGTTTTTCTTTTAGTACAACTATTAGCTCGTACAATCCAAGGAACATACATTAGCGAAGGTGGAGGCTTCGACTACGATCAATCATGGCTGTGCGCTATGTAAGTGCCAACACATCTTCATTCTAATGCATAATCATTGGTCTAATGCGTGCTTTAGCTCTAAAACCGATATATATTTACTTTTTCATCACTTCATTACATAAAACTAAAGAAAACTGAATGTCATATAAAACGAGAAAACGATTTATTGCCTGAAACTCTACTTAACGGCAATTATTATATGCATTGCGGCAATGATTTCGCTTCTATTCCTTGTTTATATTCAAATGATTTTTATTTTTCAATTCAAACGATCGCTTATTTTGGATTAAATTCAAAGAGAATTGAAAATTGAATTCAAGTACTTTTGAAATTTAATGGATTTTAACACTAAAGAATTTTATCGATTTTAATTCAAAACAAGTAGGATATAGGCGGAAAGGACCTCTCATATAAATTTCTAACAAATTCTTTTCAATATTTGTTTGCTTCTTAATTGAAAGGACATTGAAAAAATTGAAAATTTTCAACTTTGACCTACAATTCTATTGTGATTTCATTGAATTAATGGATAATAATTAGAATAAAAGCTGTAAATAATTGACGAGAATTTCGGCTTCAAATATCCTGGGATTGAATTTCAACAATTTTAATGAAATCCTGGACAAACTCTTCTGATACAAACAGAGAGAATGACATCCATTAGAAGGAAATCCGAAGAGATTTACAAAATTTTATGATTTTATTATACATTTGACTTCTATTATGGGCTAAAAACTATATGAATCGTTTTAATGGATGACTTGAATCAATTGTGAGTGACATCACATCTGTTGTGAGGAACAACTGATGACATGATATGAGATAATTGGTGTAATTCGTTAACTTGTTTCGGTCTGTCTTTAAGGCTGTAATCGAAAGAAAATAGTCTTAAATTCATTGAAGAAAAAATATTTTTATCCGCGAATAATGGGATGCATTAGAAGCCAATTGTATCATACATTTGGTGCTAAACAGTAGTGTCGTTGATGTGCACCAAAACTCATCGATGCATTACTTAATGCCATGCGAACGGCCCTTAATATATACCAACACACATACATAGAGTCATAGATGACCGCTCAGTCATCAGTGACCAAAACTTACCGATTCACTGATCACATGAGTCTGATCTCCAACACCACAAACAAAATATTTTTCAATTATATTTTGGACGAAAAATATAATTTTTTCCTCAAATAAAATTCAATGAATAGAATTTGAATAATTGAAACAAATTTTTGACTAAAGTATTACTCAAAACAATTTTTAATAACATTTGGAAAACAAACGCAAAACAATAGGAAAGCAATAGAAATAAATAACTGAATTACTAATAAAATGATCGTACATTTCATAGATAGTAACGTCATATAGACGTGAATAGTAATGTGTTTGGGAGTCGGAAGAGCGAGAAAATTGTATCTAATATAGCATTTGCTAAGAAATTGTACCAAAACTACAGCACAGTTGCAAATCAGAGCCTCAGTTGAGATTTATGGGACGCGTTCAGTGAGGCATCACCAAAATGGTGCCGAAGATAAGACATTCGCGCTTATGAACTATAGTTGTTATATAAATCTTATTCTGTTCACTTCTCAGCCCAAAACTGAACCAAAAAACAACATATCTCAGCAATTTTTGCAAGTTTGTAAAAACTTCACTCGTGATCACACTTTTATCAATTGTTTTAATATAAAACATAAGTCTTTGAATTATTGCAATTTTTATCACTTTTAAGACATAATAACGACTTTCTGTTTCGTTCAAACAAACGATAAATTATTTCTAATCAAAAATGATTTGAATCTTTTTAGGGAAAAAAGGATCAGAATAAGAAATGTTTGATTTTCCATAAGAGAAAGCTTTGCTTGTATTTCAATGAAATATTATTTTTCGATAACAATCTGCGACCGAAACAAAGAATTTTTCATTTCTAATCAATCTTTAAGACCGAGGAAAAGCCAAACGGGTTCTTATAATAATCAGGTCAAATTTTAAATGGATTCTGATTCGAAAGGATTCGCCTTGAAAAATTATCGATCTGAAAGATATTCCGATAATTCTGTCTTTTGACTGACCTAGATACAAAACAGACATCAGATTTAGGGGCATCGAATGTATTTTCAATTGATTGTATCAAAGTAATTTGATTTTACGGACCAATGCTCATGGTCTCTAATGAATTTTATCAAATCTGATTTAGTTTAGTCAAAGTTTGATTCGTGACCCAGGAGAATTGATAAAACTCAAACATTTCTGAATGATTTTGTCACTTATAAACTGTAAACTTTTCACTTAATTTTTTTAAACTAGACTTTGAAATGAATTATTGTTTAGAGTAATGCAACGGCTTCTCACTTACGCCTTATATAAATCGATAACTCACTCACATAACTTTTGTAATATATATTTAAAAAGTCAGCAAGGAGACTCAACCCAAGATCCCTCGATTCCAATTCCGATTTCTGTCTCTCTCTCTCTCTCTCTCTCTCTCTCTCTCTCTCTCTCTCTCCTGATTTACATTAATAGTTATTATAAATCATTAATTAGAAAATCAGAACATTATACGAACTAGATCACTGCAATTCACATATTTTCATCTTGTTAGAGAGGTTACAACAAAATGATTGTAAAATAATTGAAATTTTAAATTAGCTAAAAATTTGAATACAAATAAATCTTTCTACTAATTTTGATCTAGACAATATTGACAACATTCTTATATATTAATTAAGTTTTATAATTCCAATCGAAGCGATTGTATATAATTTGCTGCAAATTAATGAATGGCTGAAAAAGTGTTGAAAATCCGATTTAATAATCTTTTGTTATCTCGAATGCAATCTCAGAAAGTGATACCGACTTAGGAGTGATCGCTAGAAAGGGCTCTCATCTGACTTATGAAAGAGATTGACGGCTATAACGAGATATGACACTCAAATTAATTACGAATTACTTGAACCACAATATGTGTGAGTTCTTCACATTCACTGACATTTCTTCGGCGCAAAACTGTTCCACTGATTTGGTTAAGGCTATGAAGAGCAGTGACACTCCATAAGCAGTGTCTTGACTTGAATTCCTCTTTTACTCACTTTTATTGACGTTTAAGTGTTTTCTTCAAAACTAATATTAACTTAACTTAACTTAAATGATAACTTCGTTTATAGGCTTTCAAATTGAGATTTGATTACTGATAAACACAGTGTTTATTTGAGAATACCCGTCTCATAAGTTTAGTTAAAAGAACAGGGTTAGTTTCGCTCAAACCATTCATTATGTTGTCTTTGATTTCATACAAAACAATTTAAGATTTATTATCTGTTGAAAGCAATTGTATCCAAACATCAATACCTTTGGTCCAAATTTTAATATTAGTAGTGATTTATCACATCATTTGATCAATACTTTCAAACAACTTATCGAAAGAAACAAAAAATAATGAAAAACATTGAAAGACTGATGACTTGTTTTATTACATTTATTGATCATTTGATTCGACTGAATATTAAGCTCTGAAAAAAGATAGCGTCGGATAATAGCAAAGATTCTGTACTGGCATTGAAATAACCAAAATTTGCGTAATCTATGTAAATGACAGAAATGAGATTTATTAATGTGTCGATAGATTTGTTTTATTTATACTGGCTCTATTATGCATCTAAATTATGCATCTTTATTATGGCTAGGGTTGCCTAAAGAGAAATCTTTTTTTAGGAGAAATATTTCTAGAGATTATTAATATTAACAAGAAAGTTTCTCGTCTATGATAGGCCCATGTTAAATGATTTGAGGTATTATCGAAAGCTAAAAAAAGATAAATTCGATTATTATAATTAAATTAATTATAATAATTATCCTCAATCGACACTATAAACACTATTTTCCATTGAATAACATGAACCTCTAATTGGATGCAATGATAAACACTATTTTTTATTTAATAACATGGACCTATCATTAAATGCAATGATAAACTCTCTTTTCAATTCAATAGCATGGGAATTCAATGTATGCTATAGTAAACCTTATTATTAAAATGTTTCGCAAATTTTAAGATATTTGTAAACTTAAAACCAATAAAATTCAATATTAGGATTGTAAACGATTTTTTAAACTTGAAAAATTTGAAATAGTTCAAGTTTATACTCTAACAGAAATTCGTATTGTATTTAATCATCGTTGGTGGTTTTTAACATTAAAACATACTTTTTATACATCAATAAATTTACTAGAATTATTTATTCATTATTTTTTAAAGTTATACAAAAATTTCTCTCTCGAGACACGAGAATTTATTTCTGAGAAAGTTTCTAGAAATATTTCTTGAGAAACTTTCTCTTAGGCAACCCTAATTATGGCTCAAGATATAAGTGAATGCCTGATATTACGCCCACAGTTCAGTGTCTCAGCATTATTGCTGTCAAAACGTTATTTGGATATTATGTGGAAAGTTATCTTTCATTTATATATTTCAGTGCCCTTTAACCCGAAACTGTTCAGAACTCATTGATTTGTGATTTACTCAATTCTGATTGCGAGAGAGGAATAGGAATAGGAATAGTGAGGGCCATTTACAAAGTCATGAGAATATTTCTTCAGAAATCATGTGAATATTTTACAAAATATGTGATAATAAGCGAAAGAATTCCGATTTTTATTATTTGTAAACAATTCCGTTTATTTATTATAAAACTAGTCATTAAAATCCAGTGTAATATTAATTAAGTTATTAATTGTTGAGACTTTCAAAGATGAAATAATCTACACATTTTGAAACTAAAACCTTTAAAATTATAATGATTATTTTTGTGAAAGTGTTTTATTCTAGGGCATATTATTTAAAAAGTATAAAACTGCTAAAAACTGATACGGTTTTGAAAACCTTTGAGGTTTATTCATAATTTTTGTGACATAACTAAAAATTTATTTAGCAGTTGCTTCACGTGTTTAACACTTAACCTCATCAGAATCGTTAAGCCCGTTAAGAGACGCAATTTTTAATCTTTTCATGTACAGTTTATTTAATATTTATCCTCATATAGTGCTAAGATAATCTTTCTTATTCCTGAAATCATCCCACAAATAACGTTATGTTTCTCATTTGAAATTAATTGTTTCGGTCTATTCTTCATGTCTTGCGTTGTGTTTGAAAACTATTAAAGAATTCAATGTATTATTAGATAATAAAAGCGATTATTTTAGATAAACTTGAGATTAAAATATTCACTAAAAGTCATATAAGACTTGTATAGACTTTTTTGTGACACAAATTTCCTTAAAAACAATGCTCTTAAAGTCTTTTTTATATAAAATTCAGAGCAGTTTTTAGCACAGAATAAGAATAATAAAAAAAGTTTGTTATATATTCGGATCAATATTTAAGAAAATGTCTCGTTTTTTGGCGTAAAAATCATATTGATTTCGAATTTAGAAATATATTTACAAAAAGCTAACGGTTAGGGTCTAACGGTTAGGCTCTGAGGCGCACAACCTTTTGCGGAGATAACATTTTTCTAATGTTGTCTAAAAAGTCGCTTCAAAACTATGTTAAAGGAAAGAGAAAAATATAGTCGAAGTCAATACAAAAATTGCCCTCATTTTGAGACATTTTTCCGGCAATTCATAGGTATATAACATTAGATTTGCATTGAATTTACGAATTTAAACAACAATTTTGAGACTTGTATTGAGTTAAACACGAAATCAAAAACAAAGTCATTTCTTAACACTAGTTTGTCATTAGATTTCTGACAATAAAATCAAAATTTATGAATACATTCATCGATTATATGAGAAAATCAATACTTTCGATGATTTGATGACAAAAATTAATATAAATTAAAACTCTGCGACAAAACATTATAAAAGTCGATAAAATAATTTTCAGACAAAAGAATGAAAAATAATTTCTTTTATTTTTCGCTTCTTTTCGTCGGAAAACAAGTCTTTAATTAATGATTTATAATTTCAAAGAAAACTTTCTTAATGTTGTCGGAGGAGTGTTAGTGAGTGTCAAACCATTGGACAAAAAAGATTAATCACCGATACATTTGAAAGATTATCAAAAGTTTCGCCAAATATTAAGACAGAAGAAAAGCACGAAAAATATCTTTCTTTTCATTTGAATGACAAACTGACACTGGACATATTTTGCTGATTGAACATTGCTTCATTATTTTTCATGTCTAATATGATTTTTTTCATGAAAATATTTTGAGCATGCATTATTTAGTGGAATCGGTTTCTAAAAATACTATTTTACTCTTGTATACACCTTGGTCGTTTGGGAATATTTCTGGTGTTTACTATTGATGACGTTTTTAATTCAAAATTAAATATTTCGTTATTAAAAAGTTCAAGATTAAGAAATGTCTCAATTTTCAAATTTTAACAAATTTTTACAAAGTATACCCTGCATGTTCAAGATATTATTTCACTTAATTATATAAATTTGACAAGGTGTTTTATTTTGCAATTATAATTCATTCACTTTAATACATTGACTGAAGTTGTAATTATTGTTATAAATAATTTGAATGTCATTTTTAAAAACCAATGGAGTGACCTAGTTTCAAATTTATAAACAACTTTATTTTGCTTCTGTTGAGACATGTTTTTGAAATGGCATCGGTTGTATGGGTTGTGTCAGTTGTGAACCCCTGAAAATCTCGATCAAAGGAAATCCGAAATTCATCTCAGGAAGAGACGGCTTTAGTGTATGGATGTCTCTGATGTGGTGACGACTTGCAGTCCTTTTACCCAAAAATGCCTCAAAAATAATGTTTTGACAAAATTATTAAAGAAGCGAAAAATGTTAGAGCATTGCGTGCAAATGTGGTGTGCGATCGAAAGGATGTACTATCTGCCTGTGCTCTGGGCCTTATTTAGCGTTATTTGTCTATTAGCCATTTGATTGATAGCGGAGGACACGCTTCAACTAATGGACATTAGCTTCAGAGCAGAGCTCAGCCCTGCACTGCATTTCACCATTTTTTCAAGGATTGAACCATTGATTTGCTTCCGTATGAAACACAATAGAATTCTTTGGCCAATAATGTCATTCGATATATCTTTCCAGAGCACAGAATAAGATTTAGATTTCTCTTATCTTCGTTTTTTTGACACAACAAATAATTTTCAAATTGAATTTTTTTTCTGAATCAGGTGTAGTCTTCCCTCACTGGCCAAAAGGCATGTGGCCATCGCCAGGCTGAAACATGCAGCCAATATGGGCAGAAACTCACATGAGGTCCGTTTCTTTGTTCTTGTGGTCACCCCCAGCAAAGAGGTTTTCATCTAATTTTATTTGATGTTTATTTTCATCAAATATTTATGGATTGGTTTCAATAATTGACAGAAAGGGACAAAGAATGCATTGGAAACGGGACGCACTTTCGCCACAATCTTTGCTGACATGGATTTCAGACAACGACTGCTTGACGTACATGGGGAGGCCGAGTTCAAGGGCATTCTTCTCAAACATGCACAGGATTTGGCTTCTGAACAAAGTAACCCGACTCGAAGGCTGGGAAATCACGAACCAGACGCAGAATTTGAGGTCTGTTTCTATTATATCGAAAGAGATGGACAATAATTCTTATAATTTTTCAAAAAAAGGACAGAATAATAGAATTCATATGAATTTTAAAATTTAACTAAAAGAACTTGAGCTTGAACTTTTGAGTAATCAAATGCTTGGAAAAATGTAGGCTTTCCTTCAGTTAATTCCTAAAAATATGCAAACTTTGTTGAGAAATGCGGGAAACAATCGCTTAAAACTTAGATAATTTATGCCATAGATATACAGGTGAAGAATATTCTGGGCTCACATATAAAGACAAAGTGGAATATTCTGTGTGATCTGAACTGGATTATTGAAATATACTCTCCTGGAAATCATTGTTAGTAGAGGTTTGCATTCAATTTTCTTAAAGTTTGTGCAAAACTTATTGAACAAAGTATTCGATTCACTGATTCCAATGTTGGCTCAAAAAAATCGATTCTTCAGAAGAAGAGCTCGAAATCAGATAACCTTTGACCAAAAATATTCTAAAATAAAGACTTTATATTCAAAATATTCTTCACTAAAATTATTCTCAAAAATATTCCCAAAATCGTAATCTGTTTCACATATTTTTAATAAAGACTTACGAAATGTAATACAGTTGATGATGCTTTGTATCAACCACCTATAGTATCAACTAACCATTTATGTCAATAAAATTCGAATCCCCAGTACATTACA
>JAQFXL010001299.1:0-12734 GCA_034693445.1 Edwardzetes edwardsi | reverse complement strand
TGGTCTTAAAATTAACATTAAATGAATAATTTGAGGGATCGTTGCTCTGAAATACGGTTTTGCAACTTCTAACTGGTTGTTGGGCTCAACGCCCGTAAGCCTCAACTTTTTACTGGTGATAGCATTTGTGTGCCATTAATAACATTATAAAACATAAGATTAAATATTATATAACATTGCATTCTAATGGCGTGACTGGAGAGGGAACACACCATTTGACACAATGGAGAATTGATGGTCGACAACAAACAAGACAACTCCCTTAACTTCAGGAATCAAATTCTGGTTAACTTTAAAAAACTTGAGTAACATTTGTGACAAAATCTGATAAATTTAGGTCTCTTTGAGTCGTAAATAACATTGAAATGCACTCAGAATTTGACAAAAATATGTGAAAAACAATCAGACTTTTTGCCAATTTGTCGATTCATAACAAATTTTATTTTCAAGAGTGATATGATATCAGCAAATATTCTCAGTATTAACGAACGGGGAGACAAATATGGACGGACAGGAAAGCCTCACACAAATGCTAGACTATAATTAATAAATGAGTTGATAATTATTTTTTTTGCCTATAAGTTGTTAGTTAATGTTTGGATCAAATTTTCAAATAATGACAAATAAATGAAGCGTTGAATTAATTAAAGTTCACTTCAATTATATAAGCCTTTGATAGAAATAATGAATGAAATGGTGTTTACCTGAAATACTTTCGAATCGTTGTAATCAACAAAATCCAAACGTTTGTCGACTAAGTATTCAATTGGTTTTAATTTGTTTTGTTTGAAATCGATTTTGTCGACTAATGTCTTGAAATTCTGTTGAAATAAAGAGATTAATAGATTAATTGATGTCAAATGTATTTCATGAATGAGTGAACAATGTTCAAATGTTCATGCCATTTTTCTTTGTCTCAATCATTATAATAACAAAGATATAAATAGATTGGAGAAATCCTTGGATATAACAAACATATCTAAAGATAAATTGATCGAATTATGACTAAATTGAGCCCTGGATTTGTTTAAATTTAAAAAATTTATTGAAAAAAAATCAATAAAATTAAATAAAAGATGAAAACCTGAGCTTAAGGTCAAATAATAAACAATTATTTGGCAAAACATTCAATTATTAGTGATATTTTTGTGAAGTAAAAGACGGAATAAAATAAAATACAATTACTTTGAGTTCAGGCACTGCACCGACTGATTGAAGAGATTTAATGAATAATTAATTGAAATAAACCGAAAATAAATATATGAGTTATTCAGAAGTATTCACAAAAGGAACTGAAGCTCTCACTGAAGATAATCACTGAAATGCAGTGCATTTGGCTTTCATTCATAACTTTTCCGTTTCTCTGAAGAGAATTATGTTTTGCGAAAAGAGTACAAAATTCGCAAAATCTTTATTACAAATACCTATCTTTGGCCGAAGAAAAGCTGAACAGATAAAAATGTGCATGCTACTTCTACTCAACGGAATGTCTGTGCTATCAATTGGGTTCAACTCAAGAAGAAGTCAAAACAGAATTACGCGCAGAACCGAAACGCATGCGTCAAAAGCGCCAAATTTATAATTAAGTCTCAGATTAAGGCTTCAAAATTAATTTAAACTGAATTAAGCCGTAATTCGATTGAAAGAAACAAAGAGAATTTGATGCTAGCTCATTTTATTTGAGCACAACTCAATTCATGATCATCTAATTGTCATATAATTTCAATTAAACCGAAGGACATACCAAAGAAGGACACAGAATGTGTTTATCGATTGTCGAGACTTTGTTGTTAACCCAAACCAAAGTGTATTCAATGAGAAAGAGCTGAAAAGCGTTTTGTTCGTAAACCCGAATCCATTCTCGCTTTTTCCAGTCGACGCCATCGAATTCCACTAATATCTGAAACAAACAAATATTTGAGAATTTCGTTCAAACCTTAAGTTTATTTAAAACTTGAATTTCTTAAACAATAAACAAAAATAAAATTATGTAAAGAAGTAAAAGCAATGCAATCAATACAATACATAACTATTATCTCAATGCCAATTGTTTTGGACAATGTTCTGGGCATTAATGAAAAACTAGGTCATTTTAACACCATAAGGGTAATTTAAACAATCAGAAAGTGTGGGGATCTCGTTAGAATGATTTTCTCTGTGAATTGAGTGAGCAAGGTCAGCAAAGGTCACTGAAAACAAGGTGACTAATGTTTAGCTCTCGATTTAAAGGTCCGAAAATTTAAATTAGAAGAATGTATGAAATGATATAATTGTAGAAAAGGAACGGAAATAAAATTAATGGTTGTGTTTAGTAAACGAATGCATTGATTGGATGCCATAAATAGTATAATTTTAGTGATAATTTTGTTCGGAAGAATGATTCCAGAAATGAGTCCAAAGTCCTTAAAGTAAGTTTTCAAACGTAAAATACGTTAACTGTTAAGAGGTTTAGCCATTGAATGGCGTAATGTTATCAACAATTATGATGCAGTTGTGGTAACAGTGCTAAGAGTACAGCCAGTTGTGCCACTATTTGCCACACATTCAAGTGATGCCCAATTTATTGCATATGTCCTCAATTCATCCCAAACCTGATTATAGTCCGGTTGTGTCACTGACTTAACTGATCTCTAAATTTAGTTCTCAATAGAAGTGAACAACAAATTTATACTCAATTCATGTCATTTGTGCTGAATATTGACATTTTTGTGATCAATATTTTGGTTCAACGTCTCCACTACTGAATACATTGAATGCAGAAATAAAAGACAACATAACTTCAATTTCAAGCGTTTTCACCGCTAATGATCTCAAAGCAAATTATCGAAAAATAAAAAAGTTTACAATAAATTGTCTCAATATTAACGACATTTAATTGAAGGAAAGCTTCAATTCATTAATTTTCACCACAAATGCTATTAAATGAGTGGAAAATATTGTCTATTAATAAGCATTTCCTGAATAGTTTTTTGATGAGAAATCAAAGCAATTTCTGACTATATTTGTGAGACATATAACTCACAATTCAATGATTACTCAATTTATGAGAAAATTCAATCAAAAGATAAGCAAAATATAAATTAATTGAAACATTTGTGTCTATTATGAGTAACAACAGAATCAGTTGAAAACAAATAAAAGCAAACAAACGTTGGATTCCTTTCATTACTTCAATTTAAAGCCTATTTGCAGTCAATTGATAACAATTTAGTCATTTTTATGTAAAATAGAGTAAAATTAACAAAACAAAAGTCAATGTTAAAGGGATCGACATATTAAGGATCGATACATACATTGAGTTCAGTATTGGAAGTGTCGGTATGAGTGGCCGCTCTAACGGTACCCCTTTTCCACTGCCATTGGGAACAGTCATCACTTAATTTAGTCCTTTTGTTATTATGTTTAACACTATTTGTATGGCTTTGAAGACAGAGAAACCGTTTGCCAACTATTTCTTCTCTTTGCCTATACTTGAGAGCCATTTAAAGTGGAGTTCATTTTGGATTAAATCAAATCCATTGGTTTGATGTCACAAAATCACTGATCATTAAACACATTACACATTAAACTCATTGCAATCCAAACATTGGGTATTTGTGTAACGAATAAACAAAACCGACACTCAATACAAAAGATGATCGAAATAAGAGAAATACAAAAAACAGTAAATTGTCGCTAATATCGAGTAAAACATTCATAACATAAGGCATACCAAACATATACGAGTCGTACGACTCAACGCATAACACATACACTCATAGACTGGCCTTTACTCACATCAACCAAAACACGCCCACAACCAGAAACATCAAAAACAAGACTCTTTACCACCAGAAATATATTACGTCTTATCAATTGTATTCAAAACAAACTTGCTCAACTATTTCTACATATTCTGTATATTAATTTGATTTATCTTATCGTTCAAAATCATTCATTCACTCATCATATCTAATGTTTTTGCCTTTTTATGAGATTACCTGTCGCCTACTAATCAGCATTTCTTTCAGATTTAATCGACATTTTTCATTCAATTTCAATCGAATATAAGTTTTTCTATGATACAAATTCAGCTGTAGCTTAAATTTAATAAATTTATATAGATGATTTTCTCAATCATTTCAAGACATTTCTTTTTTTTCTTGAAAATTAATATCAAATTCATTTTTCATATCAAATAATTTCGTCATTTGAGACAATTTTATGACTTTAAAGCAAATAAGAAATTATTGTCAATATTTTGAAAATTCGTACAAAAAGTTGTTAAATAAAAATGGATTAATAAAAAATGTGTTGTTTTGAAGCGATTATCACTTCTAACCCATTGGAAGCAAATTAATGACAAATTCTATGGAAAGTAAGTTTTGGTCAAATGTGAAGTAATCGCAGACATAATGTGTGACTTAAGAAAGGATTGATTGGCCGAAGGCTAAGGGTGTGGTCGCAGTCATATGTGTTATAAACGCTGTCTTTAATCCAATTCGGTTTGCATTCAAAAATAAAATTTCAACCAAAATGGGATGAATTGAGTTACTCTGAGTTCCGCCCACTCTATGGATGCACATAATTTATTGGCCAATCATTGAGCAGTATTTCGACGCACATTAAGTGGAAGTAAACAAATGAATATTTTGTTAACAATTTAATTAAATGATATCTGAATTGTGCTTTCATTACAACAAGAAATCAATTTATTGTTAATGAAAATCGAGTTAAATCTTAAATCAATTTAACTCTTCTTAAGCATTGTTTAGAAAATGTGGTAAAAAAGTTCAAAAGTTGGGATATTTGGTGGAGAGTTGAGGCCATCTGTGAAACAAATTGAGTGCAAATGAGTAGCAGCTGAGAGTCAGTATTGCAATACTATTGAGTGATTCAATGCCAACGATCGCCACTTCAATGACAACATCTGACACTTTGTTTTGTTTGCCATCAAAAGCACTGCATTTTTAATGATATAAAATAAAACATCGATTTCTATGTTTTGAATTAATTTTAGTTTATTTTAGTTTTAAGTTTATTTCAATTATGATTTGAAACAAACAAATGAAATGATAGGTCACTACATATCGCGACTAATTATGTGAGTATTTCTTTGTTAACAAATATTTATTCAATTCGTCTAAACTTGACTCAAATGTTACAATTTGTTCGACATTTTTACAATCATTTAAAGCCATAATTGTATTGAATTTGTTTATAATTCAAAAATATATTTTTTGTCTTTTTTTTAGAAAAGTAAGAGTTGTTTTGTAAGCAAAAGTATGTCAACTCTTCGCTCAGTTGACTCTCATTGAGGTCATTGAACTTCAAAATCAATTTCAAATATTCTTACTAATTGTCAATAAATTGTGAGAAATTCTAGTAAATTTTAAAAAATTAAAAATCTATCCTTGCTAATTTTTGAAAATTTACTAGAATTTCTCACAATTTATTGACAACTACTAAGAATATTTGAAAAGTGCTCTATTGTAAGATAGTGTTAAAATAAGAACGATAAAGGTGATATTACGCCTTAAAATTGAAGTGTAAATACATGTAAGGTGATTTATGGCAACAAATTGAGATCAACTCCTTATTTATCTATAATTTTAATCAGGATTTATATTTCACCCCATAATATGATAACTGTTGAAATGGATATACAATCTTAAGCAGATTCAAAATGAACATGCCCAAATAATCATAATTTATCAAACAGTTATACGAAGGTGTTTTGTAAAAGGTAATTAAGCTTGGTCCAATTAATCCATCCATTTATTCATGTTTTAATTACACCAATATTTGAGGAATTTGAAATGATATTTGATCATGCTAGTTTAGAATATATAAACAGATTTGACGATAATTTTGCTTATCTAAGAGCAACTGTTGAAATGTCTAACCAATTATAACTGCAATTCATTGCAAATCACATTTTAAAACATCTTTTGTTGAGAGAGGATGTGGTGAATGACGATTGAAATGTTCGTCAAAAGACTTATCTAATAAGTGATTAACTTTTTTATTAATAATTATTTGGTATTTCATTGTTTTTAAATCAATTGGTTTTGTGTCTAAAGAATAAATTGAGAAACAATTGATTGAATTGTCATTTGTTTAATCAAAACCTAAACATTAGTTGTGATTAAAACTGTTATTTAATGAAAGCAAACGACTTATATAAGAAGAGAATCAGTTATTTTTAGATTTGGTTTACTTAAAGAGTCAAATAGTCTTAAGAGACGCAAATAATTTCTATTCATTTGATTTGTTGAAAATTTTGGTCCACAACTCCTGAGCTTTAGTTTGTGGCCATGGATTGCGCCGTTCTTTTAAAACAATCTTCGTTTATAAATGAACGCAATTAATGTTTTGATACAGAAATCAATTCAATCGATGCATTTGTAGCTCAGAGATGGCTAAAAGTTCACTTCGAGTGAACATAACGGCGGCAAATATCGCTCTTTTGCTGCTCTTTGGAAGCGCTTGTTTTCATTCGTGCGCTAAATATTTTTATTCGCAATACAGACTCGTCTTCGGGACTCTATTTCCCGCATATTCTTCATATAAAGCGGTCAAAAATAGAGATGTCAGGGAATACGTAAGTATTGATCCTTTTGTGACCCTTTAATGGTATAAATGAATGGTTTTTATGGTGTCAGTCCCGTTGGATGATGTATTGGATTGTTTTCGCTCTCTTTTCCTTTGCGGAAGTCTTTGCCGATATATTTATAGGCTTTTGGTGAGAATCACTTCCTCTGCAAATCTCTCACTTAAAACATCTATTTATTTATTAAAGGCTTCCCTTTTATTATGAGACGAAAATTCTGTTCGTCCTTTGGCTAATGTCTCCCTATGGGAACGGTTCAAAAATTTTGTACTTGCATTTTATTCACCCACAACTCACAAACCACGAACAGGTATTTCATAATTAACTCCTATCTGTCTGTTATCTAATAATTGCGACAAATGTCAGACAATCGATAAACACATCGATTCGGTCAAAGAGTTGGGAATATCAACGGTTTGGCACTTATGGATAAAAGTCACTCAAATGGCAAATAAGGCATTACTTTATTTTTTCCAATTCGTAAGTCAACCCATTTTAAGACTGTTTGCCAATTGATATTCGACTCCTTACAGACCCAGACTTTAATCTTCTATCAAATGCAGAACAGTTCCATTAATTCTCCACAAATCCAAAGCCAACGACTGTTGACTCATTCAAATCAATCGAATTTCTTCCATCAGTTTCTGTTTATGAGATCTTCTCAACCGAATGATTCTCCGCCCAAAACCAATACAGATATAATGGACGGCCCGCTGATCAACAACAGTGTTTGCCCTCAAAATCCGTTATCTCAAAGATGGTTCTCTGCTGAAGCTCTCAATGTTGAACTGAATGAGGGGACGACACCTTCACATCAATTGATTAATTTACGAATGCGTTGTGAATCGGAATCAAATTTGGATGATTGGGAACAAATGGAAGTCAACGAAATTGAAGGCAAACCTCCCCCTCAACCCAATAAAGTCAGGAAGAGAACCAAAACCACCAAAAGTAGTGCAGTTTCTGATAAACCGGTGCGTAAGACCAGAGCAGCCGCTCTCAAGGCTAGAGCCAAATGTAAAGAAGAAAATCTTCCCGAAGAGTATTAACAATATTTTCTTTAATGAGTTTTAAATGGATTACAAATTCTAGTTTTCGACTCTTTTGAAAGTTATATCAAATATATTGGAATCGATATCACTATTAAATGAACAAAACTTATATATCAATGAAATTCTGTGATATTCTTCCGTCTAATGAATATTGCATTTAATGTCCAAAAGTTGACAAATATTTATACATTTTTCGAATTCAATTGATTTACTGATTAATTAATTTTAATTTTTTTCTATTTATTTAATCAAATTTCTAATCAAATAAATCATAACTTAAAAAATCAATAAAAGTCTAAGTAATTTAAAGTAACGACTCCTGTAGTTATCTTGGAATTAATCTGTTGTAATTAGATGCGCTATTTGTTGATAAGCTTGCAAAATTTGATGTGCTGAGGGTCTTTTTTGTGGATCAATGCTTTTACATCGATTGTGAATACCTTTTAAATTATTGATTAATTGTATGGAAGAGTCAGACTTCGGGTGATTTGAACCCAAATTGAGAAACGAGTCGCAAACGTCAGGTATTTTCCAAATATCTGTTTTGTGGTCATATTCTTGCATCAGTTGGTCATCGAACGGCTCATTTCTGTTCCACAATTGTTCCGGTGCTACAAACGATCCAAACAGTTGTCTCGAACCGCATTTGACTCCTCGAAGACCAACGACTTGTGGCAAAGCGTCCAAATCATTCAAAACAAGATTCAAGTCATTTGTCACCAAATACTGGGAAAGGGTTTTCTCGAGTGAGTTGGAGTCACACATAACTCGGATACCGATCGGACTGTTGTGCAGATAATCGATAATTTTCACGTAATTAATACATAAATTGAATCTAACGCTTAATTTATTGCATTGAATCATCTGTTGATTCAAAATTTGTGGTAAATGAGTGGCGTCGCCGAAGGAATGGTATTCAGTAAACACTATACTCTTATTACACCAACCGATCAATTGAACGGTAAAAGAATTGGGAGATAATTGTCTTAAGACACGAATATTGTGCACAAAATCGTTGACATATCTCTGATCACTGAGTTTTGAGACAACAATATAATTGTCGTTCCATTTGTATAAATAGACTTTTTTGACTAAACCTCTGCTTAAGAGCACAACACGAGTCATATCACTATAATCACTGCAATCAAGTAATTGGTGACAACTTTTCATTCTTCCGATACGGAAATAGCCGTTCGAACAATGGGTTGACTCAGAATTGAAATAATCAAACAAATAGTTACTGAATATTATCAATAAAAATGACAATAATTTCAAACACAATATAAATGAATCCATTTTTTCTTCCGTTTTATTTCTAATTCAATGGAAAGTTTGGTCGCAATTAATGTTTGGGTAATAAATGAAATATATTTTGTGAAGACAACGGTTGAGATGTGGATCAGATGCGGTCCATAGACTCGAGCAGAACGACAGCATTGCCTCTGATAACAACCATTCCGATTGGAATCTTCTCTCCTTTTCGGGTGTCTTCCACAGCCTCGTCGACGACCAGATTCATAAAGGGGTCAAATCCTCGCAAAATACCAGTTATTTGTCGGTTTCCGTTCAGTTTTACTACAAATTCATTATTTAAATCAATTTTCAAATCAAATCAAACGAAGACTTACGCGACAGACGTTTATCCATATATTTCTTGAGTTCGGGGGGATGTGCCTTGCTCATTGTCACTAATTTTCGCGATCAAAACCAATTCAAATGTTTTAAATTAACAAATAATTTGTTTACACTCAGAATTTTTTAACCAAAATTGCAATAAAGGACTGCAGAAGAAAGCATTGAATTAAAATGACAGCACTTTTCAAACACTATTCAATACAATGAAGTGAATCATTGTTTTCAATGAACCAAATGCTGACACCTTTTGATTAAAATTTCATTTATTGATCACAACATGTGTTTACAATTCATTTGCTTTATTCACAAATTTAGACTAATTTCACATATTTTATATCAACTATTGATTGCATTCATTTCACTTCAATTTTGGGTAAGTTTTCGAAATAATTTCTGATTTTATTTTGAAAATTAAGCGCTAATTAGTGATGGCATACAATTTTGGGACCAAGGTTAGAGTTCACTGAAAAAATGTGGATATGAATTGGTTGAAGGGAAATTTTTGCTAAAAACCAGTTCAAATTGATCTGCATTGAAATCAAATTTGCTCCTGATTTTAAGGCCTTCAATTAAAAAAATTAACCAAGTTTCACTTTTCCTAGTAGATATAGATCCTCAAACTGATTAAATAAATTAATCGGATTATGTGCCCTTTGTGCATTCTGTAAAAAATGCTTGAATGTATACTGGTTAAGTGCGTCTTTTAGGTTTAAGCATGGCCCAAAATTGCCTGAATATACTTCCGGACTAATATTGCGATGAGTTGTCCACTAAATTAAACTTTAATTTCGATTCATTTAAATTGTTTTCACGAAAATAACGATAATTTTGAGCAAAATTTTACTGAAGAATATAATTAATGACTTCAAACATATTCCTCAAATGATTGGTTAAAGTCTTGATATTTATGTTTCACTCTTTTAAACGATCAAAGTTTGAAAAATGGGAAAATCAAACGCAGTTTCAAAGAGAAGACGAAAGTCTAAAAATCCCCGATTTGTTCACAAATCAAAACTGAAGAAACAAAGGAATAAAATCCTTAAGAAGTCGACGAAAATCGAATGGTTTGTCCCGAATGTCATCTTTTGGTTAATATAATAATTGTTTGATTCGATGATTAGTGAACCGATTCGTAAGTTATGGAATTCAAAGAAAAATATGGCCACAAATTTGTTGTCAATGGGACTAACTTTGAATCCAAACGCAATTCTGAAGACAAAGCCTGAAAGTAGTGGCAAAAGTAAAAAAGATGATAAATCCAAAGACAAGACTAAAGTAATAAAGGACTTGCAAGCAATCGCTGATAGACCTGCGCCCAAAAATTTCCGTTTTGGTCCGCAAACCATTAAGTTTTGTGTTTATATGATTGAAAAATACGGCGACGACTATAAGGTTGGGCTCATCACTACTTTCAGAGTTTGATTCTATAACATCTGATTAGAATCGTTACAAAAATCTTGATCTCTATGGAGTTGATATATCTAAAGTATCTAGTATATCTTCTTTTCCATCTGACATAATTGAAAGAATTTGATTTTGCAATCAGTTTATCATAGAATCGATCTCTGATTTGTTGTAATTGTCTTAATGTTTGTTTTGATGTGTAGGCGATGGCGAGAGACAAACAAAACTACTATCAGGAGTCGAGCGGACAAATTAGACAGAAAATCAATAAATTCAAATCAATTCCTTCGAATTGGAACTCATATTTAAAAGCAAAAGAATGCGTCCAAACCTCTAATGATATTATTTAATCAATTTCTCTGTTATTTCTATATTTCCCAAAAAAATTAAAATTTCATTAAATGACAAAACTTTTATTCAATGTTTTTATGAATTAAAATATGGTTTCAATCATTTGAAGCATTAAAACAATAATTAATGAGTTTTTGCTCAAAATTATCGTTTTTTCAAACAAAATACTTTGAAATAAAACGAATTCTTTATTATTCTATAGTTTTGACGACAAAAAAGCCATTCAATGGAAACGGAAGGCAAAGGAATTTATAAATGTTTGTAAAGAAATTTAAAATCAAACGATTAATTGATTGAGTCATTTAGTTTTTGAGTATTTCAGTAACTGATCTTAATCTTAAATATATAGTCAAATTTTCATCCATAAACAAAATTCGAATTACCGTATTCCTGCGCCATAGACGACCTGTCCATTTGAAGTGAGGGGATAATGCCGGTTTACCCCGGGTAAACAGACATGTCGGTCAAAATGAGGGAAAACTAAATTCCATAAATAAATAAATAATTATTTTTGATTACAAATATTTTTGTGTCAGAAGATTAAGTAAAATGTATTTCAAGCCATAGGACTGAAAGATTCAGATAAAAGTATTAACGATTAGAATTTCATTTGGTTTTTATGACATCATTTCTGATTCTGAATCAAATATTTCTACAATTTATTGAAATTTTGTATTTTTTTTCCCTCATTCTATGTCGTCTATTGCGCGGGAATACGGTATATTGATCTAGGCTACATTAAATTCAAATTAGAATAGGCATAAAATTATTGGAGTTTTTGATCGATCGATGACGAGATGACTCTTCAACTGATTTGTCATTAGTTTTTAAAAAATTGTAAAAATTAAACCGTTTGTAACTCTCAGCCCAATCGTCACATCGGGTTCAGTTCGGTGAAGAAGCTGATCAAATGGGACACGACTCAGATATAAGTGTTCGCACAAGTAATCAAAATCTGATTGATGTACACTTGGGCTTTTTGCAGGTATTACTTATTAGTTCAACAATTTATAGAAACTTGATTATCGGCAAAAAAATTATGAGATCTTCTATTGAGTCGAATGTGTCGTTTGAAACAAATGATAATTTTCTAATACATTTGAAACAATTATTTTCAGATCAGACATCGCTATGAAATCACATTTCATTTTGAATGTCAACCGATTGAGGGTTCGCTAGTTGTGCGCAATCAGGAGTCGGTTTGTCCAAACCTCAACCTCCATGTGATTGATTTGAGAAACGATTCAACTGAACCTTCAATCGATTCATTAGAGAATAATTTCAAATACAAACTGACAATTGAATTGTTTGCACACAAAGAAAAACTTCTTAAGGAACAGATTTGTCTGCATTCGAGTCAAAATCCTTCGCAAACCCTTACTCTTGTATTTCACGCCCGAGTTTTAGGCAAAGGAAAAGGAACGCCACTCTTGAAGAATGGAATTAAATGTATTGGACAAGAAATGGATGAGGATGATGACGATAATAGTGATTGGCATGGATTCAGCTAGCACCATATTTTAGAATTAGATTAATATAAATATTTGAAAACATTTTTATTTTATTACCGTATTACCCCGGTAATAAGCCGGGGGGGATTTAGCTGAATTAGCCTGTTTTTGGAAAAAGTGCAGGTTGTCATAGGGAACTATAACGTTATATAAGCCGGGTACCCGGGATATAAGTGAATTGAAAAACAT
>JAQFXL010001298.1:0-12736 GCA_034693445.1 Edwardzetes edwardsi | reverse complement strand
AGAGAGAACAAGAGAGAGAGAGAGAGAGAAAGAGAGAGTTTCAATAATAATAGAGAGGTATAATGAAAAAAGTTGGTCTCATTCTTTGATTGTTAATAATTGTCGTACAATGAGAGTGAATGTGCATCACATGCATCACAATCCAAGTGTTGGAGATATAAATGATATAACGAGAGTTAGGCCCGAATGAGGATATAAAAGAATTTTAACAAGAGTGGCAAACTAGGGGTAGTAGTGATGGTAGTAGTAGTACTATTGGAGTGGTGGCAAAGACTTCATAGTTTTTTTTCTTTGATTTCACAACAATTCTGTGGAGCATTAGAGTGAATCGCATGTATGTGAGCGCCGGTGAGCCGAACGAAACTGAGATGTAATTACAGTAATAACGCGGATCCTAATAGTTAGTTGGCTCGTCAAACGATTACTTGGACGGCGCCAAAAGTGGGGGTCGACAACACCGCAAACACTGGCGTCCAATGAGAAAAGCACATCTGATTCGAGGATCCGATATCATAGTGAAAGGGGGGTACCTCTGGTCTGAGTGGCATCACTGGATCGCTATCTTTATTTCAATTTGATTGTAAATACAATATGTATTCAAAAAATGCTGAGCAGTTCAACAGTTGTTAGACAAGGATTAGACGAGGCGTTGTCACAACTGAACACCGGATTAATGCCTTTTAAATACGACACTAAAAGATGTTTCGCTCAAATCATTCAATTTCTATGCATATGAGCTGCCGAAGAGAATCACCGCTTAAATGGACGAGGATTATATTCAAACGATTCAATTTTCAAATGAAAATTCTTTAAGTTTATTGTCCTCTTCATAAAGAAAATTAATTCCGAAATTAAATAAAATGGAAATATTTTTAATAATTTTTGCTCAAATGAATGGTGTCTGATATGAATCTATGGGTGTGGGAGTAGTACTGCATTTTTGCAGCATTGAAATTATGTGAATTGCCTGACAAGTCGTTTAATTTGAGGAGCGATAAGTCATCTTAACATTAAAAACCATTTCTTTTATCTAAAATTTCTTTTAAGTTAAAAGTTTGCAAAAATATTTCTATTTTTTGTAATCATAGAAATGATGTCCACTCAGTCAAAGACGTATTAATAAAATCTTTGGGGGTTTTATTATTTCAAATGAAGAAAGAGCTTTAATACGGAGCAGAGAATTGGCAAAAACTATCCAAAAAGGAGTATTGCATTGATTTTATGATCGCAAAGCTGTCGATTCAATTGGTATTTGGAGTCCAACACATTTCGTTTCATTTGTATTTCTTTAAAAAAAAGTTGATTTTGTAGGTTCTCCCGCAAGACTCGACTAGAGCTGACCGACAGCACCATTGATTCGCTTCTTAGTTATAATACAAAAAAGCGTTTCAATACAAAAACCTCTTTAACTGGACTCAGAATAACAGAAGCAATAGAAAGAAATAACATTTTTAACGAGAAAACTATTTTCTTGTTGTTTTCAATGGAGCGGAAAGGATGAGAGAGCGACACAAAAATGTTAAAATTTCAAAAATAGACAATTTTTAAGCGAAAAGTCTTTTTTCACAATTGATAGCCAATACATACAATGCATTTACCAATTTAAAAGTCTATGCAGAGTTGGGCTGACATTCTCTCCACAATTTGTGGCTTTTGTTATAGTGTTTAGTCATAACAATTAATATAAGACAAGAGTTTTTGTAATGACTAGAGTTTGCATTTTCTGTCATAATTAGAAAAAAAGAGTCATTATTATGATAGAACCAGTGCTAAAGTGCTGCCATTAATGATTATGATGTTATATTATGTAATTAATTAATGGCACTTTAATTATGGCAAACGGCATCATCGCAGCATTGGTTGGCGTCGGCGACGCATTGAACTTAGCCTCCGATGCATTATATGCCTTATGATTAGACATCGCTATTATATGCTCTTCTCTTTAGCACTACTGATAGCACAGACACAGCGTTTGTCTTTCATGCGATAATTTATAATTACGGCTAAGTTTATGTTATGCAGTTCACAAACGATGGATAATAATAATAAAATGCAAGCCATGTCAATATTCTCGAGACATAAGCGCCAGGGGATACACAAAAAACTGTGGGGATAAACATTTCTTCATGTATTTTAATTATAAGGAATTTTTTACTTCTAAAACATTTTATAATTTCATTGGAATTTTTTCATCGCCAGAAATGATGGGAAAATTGCTTTTGAAAAATATTCAGCGCCGCACGAGAACTGATTTTACGGACCAATATTTGAATTTCTAAAACAAAATATGAATTTTAGATCATTTGATAACAATATCACATTTGAAGTTCCATTTTGTTATTAATTAGTTGTTTTTCATCAAAACAAACTTCAAAACAATTTTCTCGTTTCCGAACCGAACATCAAATTACTTGTGATATCAAAGAACCTCTTATTTTGTTTTCCGTCTTAATTAAAGTGAAAGTTTGAAAAAAATAAAATATAGAGAATAATTGACATAAAAATTTTTCATTAATTACTGTAAAAATATTATCGCAAATCTCAAAGGAATTCAAAAAACAAAACGTTAGGAAAAAAAATAGTAATTATTTTTTGCGAAATTGAATTCTTGTATTGATTTATATATCTAACGATTATTAATGCAAATCAATAATTTCTATGAAAATAAAGTGTTTATTAAAAGGCATAACATAACTAAGTGTCACATAAGTCTTGTTAGAGGGAAAAGTCAATTCTGTGCGATTGTGTGCTTTTCATACCTATGGCTGAGCGTCGAAATCAATTTAGAATATTAATACATATATTAGTCGTGTCTTTTATGTTCACATTTTATATATGACTTCGTGAAAGATTTGATTTGTTTTTTCTCTTCTTTTCATATATTGTTATTTCCTTTGATTAAAGGTTTGAAAACATGAAAACCTCGATAAATATTTAAATTTTGAGCCAATATGAAAACATAAATTATAATTTCATTTCTGAGAACTTCAATAGAAAAAAAAAATCTTTTTTAACTGTCGGTACGAATGACTTGAATTTCTTTTCAATTAATTATAGCTTTAAATAGATGTTGAAAAGAAAGAGATTTTTCTTCCACCGTTCAGATTGAAAGGAGAAGTATTTCCCATACGGTTCTCATACATGGATTCGTGACTTTCGATATTATGCCTGACTTTTATTCTTAATTGAAATGAGTAAACACTAGAATATCGATTAAATGAAAAATATATGTATTTCTCCTAAGATAACATTGATTTGGCTGACAATACAATTATAATAAACCATTGCTGGCCATTGTCTGTCCGTCTGAGTCCTTACTCCCATATCTCTGTCTTTTATTCGGTTTTGTTTTCATTGAAGTTATTTCTTTCGTTGCATTTATTTTCGCTTAATTTCTATATTCTATACACAGTTTCACTTCAATAGACAATATGTGTGCAGATATGCAGCGCATCCCTTACTCTCTCACATAAGAAACCAGTCTTTTTGGTTATATTCAAGCACAGCATCTCATGTGAGTCCCCACAGCTTAAGCTCTCTCTCTCTCTCTCTCTCTATCTCTCTCTCTCTCTCTCTCTCGCGTTCTCTCTATCTCTCTCTCTCTTTCTTTCTTTCTTTCTTTCTCCGTCCCTCAGCCATCCGTCTCCCCTCAGTGAGAGCGTTAATGCCTGTGCCTCATATTCATTCATTTCGCCCATTTCTCGTATCCTCATCTGGTAGTCATAGAAACAGAAAAATAATTTTGATATTGTGTGGACTGCTCTCAATCATGGTTGCAATGGTTGCTCTTAATGTTTACAAGTTATTCGTCAGTTACTCTCACTATACCTTACATTAGATTCTGTAAGCAATAGTAGAGAACGTCAACTGTTCTCCACTAGTATTCTCAACAAAACGAATGCCTATTATTAGTATTGCACCCAATTTCCCCAATTTCCACAATGGAATATTCTCAAGAAATCAAAGAATAAACTGCTGGCAAATAATTTTCTCCTTCGATATAATCATCGCATTTTACTTTTGGGCACTAAATTAAAGACTGATTATCTTTAAAATACATTTGAGTTTAACATTTGATTGCATTCTTTGTTAGACTTTAATGACTGCAATCTAATCATTACAAAGACATTGAAATGTTTGGCATTTGAAAGGCATTGTGGGTATTGTGGTGTTAATATTCATAAACATTTTAAATCAAGAAACCGGATCTTTCTTTCTCTTTCAGTTGTCTTCTTTTAATTGCTTAATAGCCCGGAGCTCTTCTTTAAGCGATGTCAGAGTTTTGCAAATTAAATAGATATCCGTATATGAAGAACATTAAAGCATAACATTTACACCAAGTCTTTCACATAAACATAATTTTCTATTAATAAACTCAGTTTCTCTTTGTCTCCACTCGAGTACACTATTGGGCGCTTTATCTCATCTAATGGTGAGGACAGACAAGAATGAAATCATCTCCCGATCTGTCGATTTGACAGTTAAGGACATATGCAGACGAAACTCAAACGAGTATTGGCATAAAAATAACATATTTGCAAATTTATGCCATATTTTTCTCAAATTTTATTTTAATAAACTCTCTCTCTCTCTCTCTCTCTCACACACACACACACACACACACACACACACACACACACACACACACACACACACACACACACTCACTCACTTCTATTCTATTCTCTCTCTGCTGGTCTCATACTCTCTCCAATTCTCTTATATTGAAGGCCTCTCCGGAAGAAAAAAATGAATATTTAGCTTCACTGTGGAGAGGATGGAAATGGGGAACAGATTGAGGGAACGATTTGATAAATCAGAATGAAATGAATGACCGAAAAGCAAAACATCCTAACATTGACTTCATTTTTCAGACAAGTCTTATATGTGTTCTTCTATTATGAATATGAACTGCGAACACAAGACTTGTGTAGAGAAGTATTTACTACAAAAATACTATTTACTAGACATAAGTGCCACTAAAGTTAATTCTCTTTTTCTTTATACTATTGGAACCATTGCTTGTTTTGAGGGACGGATACTAAAAATGTGTTATTTTACAGTCGATCGGCAGAGAACTCATTGATGATAATTATCCAATCATAGTCTGCAAGAAAATCTCAAAGCAAAATTAGTGCTGGTAATTTCTGTGGCGCCAATAAGTCGGCTCAAAAACTTCATGAAGAATATGATAAAAATGAAGAATATTATGGCATCCGAACAAAGGACCGAACTTTAATAACTTTTAACGACTACCGGTCTTACAGTCAAATCAAGTCTCGAGAGTTCGGCTTTCAATCAAAACTCTCAATAATCGTAATGACTGTAAAGACTGTAATAATAATAATATATTTTTTGGCTTTCGTGTAGTTTTTTGGCGACTTTGCGGAGAAAAAACATAATTATTAATCGAAATGTGTTAGAGATATGTCTATTTGTCGCAGTTATGCAATTGCACTATAAATGAATGGTCAGAGATATACAGTTTTGAAGTCATTTATTGATTTTTATGCGCATAGAGTAAAGCGAAATGCATTATGAAGTCAGTCACTAAACGAGCATAAAAAAAGAGATCGATATTCACTGAGTCTAAAAGGGATTTTGGGAATGAAAACACAGGTTTCCAATGCATATCACAGTTTAAAAAATTCATTACAGAGAATATGTACTCAATTTCTTTTCTTTTCATATAATATGATTAATTGAATAGATATTTGGCAAATGTTTTGTTAATAGTGACAATCGGTGACCAAAATAACAATTTATCAAAAATGAATTGAATCACAAAATTGAATGAATGGAAAGTAATGCCTAATAATGTTTTGTCGAAAATCTCTAGAAATCGGCGAAAGACCCAAATTCTTCAAACATTTGTCTTCACATCTTATCCCTAAATTCAAGTGTCATTTAGAGAAAAAAGAGAATTCGTTCGACTAATCAAATCACAAGTCGTTGGGTTTGGGTCCTCACTATAACCCATTAATGCATGCAATCTCTCTCTCTCTCTCTCTCTCTCTCTCTCTCGCTCTCTCTCTCTCGCTCTCTCTCTCTCGCTCTCACTCACTCATTGTTTGTCCAGAATTGTCTCTCTTCTCACTTCCTATGGCTGTGTTGAGCCTTCAGTTCAATTCATTTCATTTCTCGTTTCTGTGATTTTGAGGTCAGTTAAGTGAAAGTTAGATCAAACCATTGAAACCATTCTCACAATTCTAACAATTTTTGGTTCATTTTTCATTAGGTTCTGCATTAGAGGCCATACAGTCTTAGGCTATACACAAACAATCAGCGCATCGCAAGAATCGACTATCAATTCTGTTTTTATTCCTAAAGCTATGATTTATGTCTCTCTATATTTGGTATCTTTTGTGAGAATCAAAATTGAAGCCAAAAAGTGGAAAAATTCCAAAATTTTCCACTATTTCTGAACAAAATCCTCGATTCTTTTTGAAAAATGAGAGCTCAGAATATCATTTCGGAATACTATACAAATGGAAGAAACTTTGATCCAGTCATTCGATTAGATGTCTGTCCAATCTGGTAACACATATCATATCATATCAAAAGTGATTCGGAATAAAACTAATTTATTTAATCGGAATCAATTTGAATAATTTATTCATCAGTTCATTAGTTTTGATCCCAAAATCTCTATTCAAATAAACCAATTTTCATTTGAAAATGAAATTTTTCGAATCTCCAAGATCGTAAATTTTCAAATAACTTCATCCAATAAAAATAAATTTGCTTTAATGTGTTTTCAGTTCTTATCATTTATTTTTAGAAAAATTACCATGATAAAGGCTTTTTTGGAAATATGCAAATTTCAATCATATCAGGAGATTATTATTAATATTGACTCAGAATATGTGTCTTAATTAAAATGATGTCTTTTCATAATTAATTTATTTACGGTGTCTTTTATATTAAGTCCAATTTCATACCAAAAACGATAAAATTTTCTAATATTAGTGAATGAATTGTAAAAATTAATCCGAGAAATAAATGAAAATTTTCTATTTAATTAAAACTTCAATTCTTATCAAATATTTTGCGGATAAAAATGTTGTGAAAAGTATATTAAATTATAATTTATAATTACATTTCATGAAAATTGTTTGCTTTCCTCCAATGTTTGCGATTTTAACTGAAACTGTTTGGTATTGTTTAACACATAAGTTGTTACAAAATTCAATTATCAGTTGTTTTTATTTCTCTGTTCATACATTTGATCCACTCTTAAACCACTACAGAAAACATAATTAATTCTCTCTTTTTTGATGAAATCCAAGAAGTGTTGAGAAGATTATCAACGGATATGCTATTCCTTTCCGTCTTCTCTTCCATTCCTTAACAAAATTTACATTTTTCCTACAAAAGAAATGCAAAATTGTTTTATTTTGTCAGTTAAAAGAAAAATTATGAAAGTAATAAACATAAAGAGACTAAATTCAAGCCTCTACTGGCGGCCAATGCATTAATATTAAACCCATTTTAGCTTTTCATGTTTCAGACAACTGTGCCTTCAATTCCAGTTTTGGATGAATATTATGCTGTTCGCCAAGTGCTTCGTTTCAACCATTTCATGGATAATAAGTTCTTAAACATTCTGACTCTAAATATAATGTTTGCTTTGAATATAATTCTGATTCCAATTATTATTATTGAAAAGAAAAATTGTGGATATTTTTGCATTGCATTTACATTAGCGACAAATACTTTATTGAATGCCATTGAATAAAATCATAATAAAATGTGAATATATTGAAAGGGCAAAAGTCTTAATCCAATAATGACCCTGCTTATTGTATGAATGGAATTTAAATTTATTGCTCTCATGTGTCAGCAAATAATTTTTAGTTGAATTCAAGACATATTTGTTAATTTAATTGGAATTTCATTTCATGTTAATTCATTTCCATTTGGAAGTAATTTTTTTGCTCTTTTCACTCAAATAGAAACTAATTTCATTGTTGACTCAGAAAATAGAGGGTATTTTATTGCAAAATAATCTAGATTGAATATAAGCCATGTGAAGAACCTTTTGATATTTAGTCTCTGTCTGTATTAAGTGAAGCAGAAATTATATATATTTTTCTTGAATTTCAATTTTCTTCTTTCCTTTCACTCAATGCTTTGAAAGTCGAGAAAATATAATTTAAGGGAAGTCTATGTGCTTTCTCTCTCTCTCTCTCTCTCTCTCTCTCTCTCTCTCTCTCTCCCTCCCTCCCTCTCTCCCTCGCTCTCTCTCCCTCGCTCTCTCTCTCCCTCCCTCCCTCTCCCTTCTTGTGTGAGCCGACTGTCTATTAGATTGTCAAACATTTTTATGCCGTCTCTTCACAAAAAAATTTATGTCCGATTCTTTGAACAAACATTTTGTCGAAAACGTATTCTTTCTCTAACTCTTAAGACAACATTGATTTGAACGGCAAAACAGTTTTTTGTTTCAAATAAATCAATATTTATATGAATTTCAAATCTCTTTGTTTTTCTCAACTTTCGAAAGTAAGTCAAACAAATCCTTTATTATTATAACGGGTTTGAAATGTATTTGATCTCAATGTCCGTCACATCAAAGGATTCGATAATTTTGTAAAATTTATATAAAATATTAATATAAAATCCAAATTTCAATTGATATGACCAGTATCAGTTTTTCATATACATAATATATATAAATAATAATATATAATATATGAATAAGACTCATGAGTTTTTTCAAATGGATTTCGAAGGAATTCCTTCAAAAATCTCATCATAAGAAGGGATCAATTCTTGAATCTAAATGATTGACAAAAAAAAGAAGAGTACATTCAGTTTAAAGCCATTATTGACATAAAGACGAAGATTGGATGGCTTTGATCCACAATAATAAATGGCATCGATTCTGGTGGATGTTGTGTGGGCTCAACACATCTCAACACATCTCAACACTTCTACACTTCTTTGCAATAAACGATTACTTTTTTTGTGACTATACATTGACTATATATTTACTATACATTTACTATACATTGAATGGTTGGTAGAAAATAGTATTATTGGCGATACGACGACCCAAACAACAGAATTTGTGTTCAATACTCGATTGGATAGTATTGTGTAGTGAAGAGTATTGTCGTCGCAAGAATGCAGTTCACCTGTAATGACGTGAAGAATATTCAATGAGTTTAACACATTTTTGCCACTATTTGTGTGAATACTGAGAGGAGAAACGAATTGATTTCCAATATTTTCCGCAATAAATAGAAATGTAGTGAAAGCCATAAAAATCTCGTTTAGGATTAGAATCAGAATCGTTTTGAAAATGATTTTCCACAACAGGTTTGTAACCATAATATCATTCACTGTATACATATATGCATGAATTCCGGACTCATTATTCTGTGCTCTCGAGTGCGACAATTGAGCCCTTTTGTTAAGAATAAAGTTATTTATTGTATTTCTTAAGCCCAGCAAAGAATGAGTGCCTAAAATAGTGATCAATGAATGTGATTCCGAGTAAAGCATAGTTCACAATAAAAAATATCTTTAGCGACACATTTGTAATCAATACTCAAGTATTGAATTCTTCAGAAAAAAGTCTTTCATCAGATGAACATAACTTTTTCACAAATGACGTCAATTGTATTTCCAATACAATCACTTCTCAATTGAATGGATGACACAAAAAAGTTTTCATCAGAATTGCATTCAACTTACTATTAAATGAATATTTTGTGTACTCTTAAGTGTAGTATTCATTGACTCATATAATTCGGCCACAAATCAATAGAAAAAGAGATTGGGACAAACATGTAATCAGTTTTGATTGTATTCTTTCTCTACTCTAATCCCTTGTCTGCCTTTTGAATAAAGTGTGACACAAAAGGAAAAGAAATTCTTGAGTTCTTGAATCAGGAATTGTATTGTATTTTGATAGCAAACATTTTAGTTTGCATTAACTCTTCTTCACAAAAGACTTTCTTATAACTGGTTTTCTATTATTCATTCTTAAAGTTGAGAACTGGTGTGAAAACTGTTCATTGCTTTTAGAGTCCAACCATTCAATTTGTTAGCTTTCAGACAAACATTTGGCCAAACACTTAGAATATTCAACGATAGCTTAGCTAAATAGGGTTTGTTGAAGTTTGGTCAAATATAAATCATTAACTTGACTTAAAACTCTTATTATCACAACAAAAAAAGACCAAGAGTTTTGATAAAATTGTGTTTCGGAATAATTCTTTGTAAACACTAACTTTCATATAAACAAAGCATGCGATCCAAATCAATGTTGACTTTGTTTGGAGTGCCATAAAAACTGTATAAATCATTGTTTTTATCATAAAAGGAGAAAAGAAAAAAAATTGAATAATTGGTGAACACATATGTCATAAAAACAAATCGTTTGATCATAAAAACAATGAATGCTTCCACACCTAAACCACAAAAAAAGAAATGTTTGTTTTCTGAGGCAATATATAGAATGTCTGTCAATCATAAGATTGAATCTTATTTGATGTCTAATTTTTTTCATTCCTCAGAGTCAGTTATGGCCAGGGAATAATCAACTACATAATAATGGCTATATCAATGGCCATTCATCTGTTATTCAAGATGAAACCAAAATTGGGTCATTTAAACCTAGATACGACTAAAACTCTAAAGGCTTGTTGGCTTAGTAACTCCTTGGTCATCTTTGTTCTTAATATCTAAGAATGAATTGAAGCGCTTTTTTCTATTCTCTGTTGAAGTCTTATCCTTAGAAGACTTAAAAGCGAGAAATTTGTTTCTCTAATAAAATTCAAAGTAAAGGCAAATGTTTTTGCATTAGAGACACTCCGAGGGAAAGCATTTATCTTTTGCAGAGTTAAGAGATTGGAGTCCAACGATCGCATAACAGATGCAAATTCCAATGCAAACGGCTTTTGAGTCTCTGCTGACATACTATTGTCAAACGGATTAAATTGAATTTAATGCCAGAAAATAACACATTTATTAATGTCTGGTTATGTATTGTAGATAATAGTCGTTCCCTTTTATCCAAACGATACAATTTATTAGTTTTTCTAAGACTTTGAAAACAGAAAAATTTGAACAAACGAAGAAAAATACCCATTATTTGATGAAAATGAATCGCATTTAAGATCTTACTTGCTACTATTGGTAATGTGTGACAGAATTATAAGCAATTTCTACAATAAATTATCTCAATTTTTCTCAAATGCGCTGTCAGTCTTCAATCTCATGGGATTTATATAAGGGATATAAGTTGTATCGAGTATTTCAGCCTTTCGTGTAATTCTTTTCTCATGTCGAATGATATTTAGTACTTGAGCTAGATCGGAATTGGAATAAATTTAGACGTTCTTGATCTTCTTTGAGTATTACTCATTTGTTTAGTCAGAAAAACTTTTGCAAAGACATCGAAAATTCAATTAAATGTAAGGCAAGAATCGATATGAGAAAAGCAAAACATAAAATGTTTTTCCTGATTATTGTTTGTTTATTTCAAAGGAGACCTCTTTAGTGAAATAAGTTATCGATTGGAGACATTTCCTTTGAGAGAGTAAATTGAATTTTGTTGGTCTGTTAATAACAAAGAGTATCTTGGTGATTGTTTATAATCGTTAGTCAAATAAGGAATTTTTCTGACACAACAAAAGACTGTGAAACTGAGAAAACCAGAAAAAATTGGTAACAGTACTGTCTTTCCTATATATATGTGTGTCTGAGTGAAAACAGTTAATATCTTAGACTTGAACTCAGATTCATCTGTCGGTCGACTCAAATGAGCCGTTTTTGTTGCAAAGAACAACATAATATCGAATTAATTAATTGTTTAGCGTTTGAATTAAAGCTCCCATTCATTAGATTAGAGCTCAATATAGAGGCTGTGCTGAAGCAACGGATCCAAACAGAAAATGTTGAATTAGCGTTAATTAAGGCAACAAAACATATATATATGTTATTCCCATTTATTATTTAATCAAATAAATCTTCTTCTCAATGAATGGCACTATTCTTCATTCAGCATCCAAATAACTCATGACATAAGTGCAAGTTTATTAATTGTCTTTCATTTTAATTAATTTTTTCTCTTTAATTTGTGATAAATTCTTAGTTATTAATACTAAGACTTACATAAGAATAAGATATTTATTCTAATAAATACTTTTCCCAAATAAGCCGTCTCTTCATTTTGTATGTAAATCTTGAAGTAATTTGTTTTTTAGTGTAGGTGCAAGTACCAAGATTATAGTTATTGGCATCGAAACATGCTTCAAAACAATTAGTCATTTAATTGAATCTTTTTAAGTTTGTTGATACCAAACAAACTAGGTCAGACTAATATAATCATTCATTATTGAAGAAATAACTCAAAATATAGATATCGATTATTTAATTGAATAATTTGAGCGAAAACAGGGGGTTTGGCTCATCCTTTCACAAAGAATTTTTCTCATCTCTGTTTATAACTATGATTGAGGGGATCAAACAAAATCTCTTTCTTGATGAGTATGCAACTTCTTTTGGCTTTTCTTTTAGAAAACTGTCGCAAAAGACGATTCTGACAAAAATTATAGAGATGTAGACTGCAATCGAAAAAATTATTCATTTTTTGCTTCTATGATATAAATGTCTCTTAAAGTTCAGGTTTTTTTCACAGAATTTGACTCATTTAAGAAATTAGAGAATTTTATGCTAAAAATTTATTTAATGAAATTCCTGAATAAATGAGAGGAAAGTATGTTTG
>JAQFXL010001297.1:0-12744 GCA_034693445.1 Edwardzetes edwardsi | reverse complement strand
AATAAAATTATATAAACAATTCAACACAATCTGAATTTCAATAATCGAGCATAAATTTGAATTAACAATCAAACCCTTAATGTTCCTGAATAAATCAATAATAATTGAATTGTCAAATTGATGTCATTTTATTATTCGTTCAGTTTTATCAGTATTAGCTTGCATAATTATACAGAAATCAAGTTTATTAAGTTACATAGATATTTATGAAAATTTTATCCCTTGTAAAAACACGTTTCATATCTCAAGGGCTTTGAATACAGATTCGTATTCATTAGAAAAGTGAAAATATTATTATAATTCCCGAAAAACATTTGAAAAATTGTTTAAATGTAAGTCAATGTCAGAGAATAATATGTGATATCATAGAAGAGGCCACACATTCCTTGCCATAAATGATAATATTCTGGTGCAATATGTGCTGTGCTCTCATTCTTATCCTTCAAGTGCTCTACTATTCAACAGACTATACATTCATATAACAGAGGAATAGACTACTTATAATAATTATAGTGAATAACCCGGTATTTCTGAGTCCTCGCATTTCATATTTGGTTAGCTTTTAGTTAAGGGTAAGCATAGAATAAGCGCACAGAATGAGAGCCCAGATATTAAAGTGAGGATCGAATTCATTGCATTATTGAAAAAGTGTTGAGAATAATAAGATGTCTGAGCAGAAGAATAAAGGAATTCCTGGGAAAGAGTGTTATGTTGTGAGAGCTCAGGAAAAAAAGATGATTATTGTTTGTGTTTACTATAAATTATTCAATAAATTTATTGTCGGGAAAGAAATGAAGGTTTGAAATATTGATGCGATTCGCAGAGAGTCTGGAATTTTTTCTGGTAAAATAACAAGGTTATTCAAAAATAATGAGACATGTTTTCGACAGAGATGTGCAAGAAAAGGTGAAAAATACTGTGAAGTTAAGCAGGGAGAATTCTATACAACACTAAGGTTAAATTAAGGGGTATAATAAATAATTGTAATGAAATCATCAAGTTAAACTTTAAAAATAGATTTAAGTAAAGGTATATTTAGTTTTTCAGCAGAATGAAAATGGTTGACAACCATTGAAAATGAGCCTTTCAAGTACTTGAACATCTATGGCTTGTATGACACTCACTCCTTGCACATCTCATTTCGGATCTTATGAAAGATAAAGACATCAAAAAGATTTTCTTTTAACAAAAATTGGTATATTTCTGAGAATTTTCATCGAAATCATTCTCAAAACTGATTTCTACTTCTATTGTAGAGTTTGTTCTCATTATTCTCGATCTCATTCTCCATATCAGAGAATATTTGCCTCATTAGATATCATGGGATTTCTGCATAACTGAGTCCGTTGTTCAGCACAACTAAGCTATCGATGAAAAAATCATTGCTTCAGACAAATGATAAAAAGGAGAAGAGGTTAGAAAATCATCAAAAAGTTTAAGCCTTGTTAACACCTCTCTCTCTCTCTCTCTCTCTTTCTCTCACTCTCTCTCTCAAAATTGCACAGAATTGAAGAATTCACAGAAATTTTGAGTAAGACTTACAAATGACATGATCGGTGGCTTTGAGTATTTAACCACTTCTTAGCACAGGATAAGTGTCAAAACGTTTTTACAGCGCAGATATGCCAAAAATTAAAAACCTCTTTTAAATCAAAAGAGTATATTTTGCTTGATGACTTATTTTTATCTGATTGCAATGGAATTAATTGTAAATTTTTATGAATGATTGAGTTCTTCACTGATTCTTAAATTTTATGAATGAATTTTCCCCATCAATAGACTTTTGTAACGAATGACAAATAAAGAAAACCAAAAATAGCTCGGTTATTTCAATTTGAAAAGCTAATAAGCAAATAAAAGTCAGTATATAGACAAATAACGAACTCTATTCATACCTAGAATTTCCGTTGCGCCTTTTATTCCCTTGCTTAAATTGATGAAAATTCAATTTTCTCTCAGATATTTACTCAAGATACATTCTGAAAAATCAAATCCCGGGTGTGATATGAATAAGTCAAATGTTATCAAAATTATTGATAGGATTTCGAAAAACAATTGAATTAAAATTTGTTTCAAAATATAATAACAGAACTTTTTATTACTTGTTGTAACTCTCCTTTCAAGGCAGGGAACAGATATCTTGTAAGGAGTGGATAGACATATGAAATAGAGATCTCAAATACACAACAAATTCAATCAAGTAAAGTGTCTTATTTTATATCTCAAATACGAATCGATATATCATTTGATTGAAGACAACATCAAAACAAATACCAGAATAACAAACAATTATTTCAAAAAAATACATCGAAAACAATGTTTTTCTTCACTGAGATTTTGAATAAATTGGATTAAAGCCTATATATCTTGAAAATGTATCTTCAATTTGTTAAGCTCAATTTATTTGGCTCAGTGTAGTATTTATTCTGTGCTAAGAATACACTGTTCACTAAAGTAATTAAAGTAAAAATAAATTATATTTACATTTATTGTGAAGAAGAAGATTATTATTATATTCAAAATACACATAATATTAATGATAAAAAAAAGGAAGAGCACCGGCTAGTGATGGCACAAACACTTGCCTTTCAAGTGCACGGACTGTATAACAAAGTATAACTTCTGTAGTTTATATGACATCACTTGATGTGACAAATTTTTGTTACTAATTAGCTCTTAGTTTGAACAAGCTCAAAAGTGGCGACAGATTCAGAAGAATGCCTGACTATGACCTTGTTCACAATCAAAATAGGCTTAGAATAACAAAATTCTCATTAAACCCAAGGCATAGATGAAAATCTGTGTTTGGATAAAGTGTGCTCTTATGTATATTGGAGTTTAGAGAGCACTGGTATGTTTTGCTATGTCAGGTGTTTATGGTAATGAAGGCAAGGGTGGGAGTCTGCGTCTTTGTGCAAGTTTCAACTTGGAATAAATTGACTTGTTCCAATCCGATTTCAGGTAAATATCAAATTAATCAGCTAAAGGTGTGAATTCAGTTACATAATAGGTTATAATCAATCAGAAATGAATCAGAACTACATTATCTAGCTTATTAATCAGATTAGTAGACCATCTAGTGGTGGATCAGTGCCTATCGCCCAGTGTGTTGACAGAGCGCCTGCATATTAGAGACATGTTTAGTGATAAACAGTAGAATATACGGCAGTAAAAACATGCCTTCAATGGTATGCTTTATATGACAGTCACTGTACTTATCGATCGATTTCAACGTAATTCTTGCAAACGTTTGCACAGAATTTCACTCAATGTCTGCCTTTCCTCTCACAGACTACTATAGAGTTGAGAAGCGAACAAAAAATAAATTGTGGCTAACATTCAACAGGCAAGTGATAGACTGGATAACGATCTGAATGGAACAGAATAGTCAGTTTAAAAATTCATTATTCAACGTTTATATAATGAGAAAATATTTCTTTTATCAAGGTGGTTTCCAATTCAAAATATTTGCGAAAAACCAAAATGAGCTATAATTTAAAACCCATTAATTTTGAATGGTCTTTATCAGTTTGATGAACAAAACAAACAGGGTTAAAACAAAATCAAACTATAAGTGGTTGAGTCAAGTGATGTAAAAAGATATTGGAAATGGATGTTTGTCCTGGGATTCCTCAAAGTAATTGTATACAGATTTGCCGAAATGTTATTTATATTTACCAAAAATCAATTCTGGATTTCGGAATATTCAGAGAGAGAGAGAGAGAGAGAGAGAGAGAGAGAGAGAGAGAGAGAGAGAGAGAGAGAGAGAGAGAGAGAGACTATTGACTCTTGATATCTAGTATTTTCATGAGTAAACTAATACTAAAAATGCTTTGAATATATATTTTGTAACCTTAGAAACGACACAATTTATATGATGTCTAGAGAAGAGTAAATGGATTTTCTTGGCTTAAGTTAACTGCGAATAAATAAATAATCAAAAATAAAAAACATAATATAAAAAGCGAAACATTTTTGTTGAATACTTTGGATAAAGTAAATGACAAAAATCATTGCATTTATATGACTGGAGAGTTGTGTTATGGTTGGGAAGAGTCGGACACACCTTTACTTGAAGTCAATAAATAATATGAATTGGAAAATAAAAAGCAATTAATTGTTGTGTAAAAGACTAATGAAATTATCATAACATTATTATTAAAATCTAATTTGATTAGCCTGGTGTAAGTGTAATATCTTCATCAAGGTTAAATGAGGAAAACCATTTTGTAACAAAAAAAAAGAAAACCTCTATTTAGTCCAAATCAGACGCTATTCGACAAAAATTTAATTTGATTCCTGGAAATGAATAATTAAATAAATACCTCATTAATTTTGACGAAGAATTCAAACTATTCTAATCTTTAGCTCATGAAACCGATTATATGCATTCTCTTTCACCTAGGACATAAGCTTGTTTCTTGAATTTTTAAAACTTTTGATTCTAGGATAAAAAAATTAATGTTATTTTGGATAAATTATATCCAGGTCTTGAACTATGAATGTTATTATGAAAATCACCTATTTACCTAAAGCCAGGTCATTACCTAAATTGCCATGACAATTGAAGAAGTTAGTTATGAAAAACAGGGCATAATGTGAATAAATTAATCTTAATAAAATTTCATATCACTAACAGCAGGGAAAGTTTTGGCTCCAAATGATAAAAATAATAGCTTATAGTTCTGCCAAATCTTATAAACGTTTCTTTCAATTGGGAATAACGGCAATAATGCATGAAATATGGAAGTAATCAAATGGGTGATTTTATTATTTCAGTTTCTCTTTGTTAAGATTTTATTATAGCTATTTATTTTACAGTTTTTATTATCCAGTTTAGTTGAAAAACGGGTTTGTCTATCGATTTATTTAAATAAATGATAAGATTTGCTTTGAAAATAGGACCACGACTCTATTAAATCAAACTGTAATGAGAATTATTGGGTGATTATATCCTGTGTGAGGATGCGCAAGCAACCATACAAGAGTTATACTAGATTCTTATTGAAAAGCATCATGAAATATTATGAAAGTTGGGTATAGTTCGGTTAATAAAAGTTAATTCAAAACAAGCTAGCTCAAAAGCATTTAAATTATTAATCATAATATAATTAATCATGCAAGTTTTATCGACACCTTGGGTGTTTCCAAAAATAAACAAATTTTTTCTGTGTTAATATAAGTATTTCAGTTGGAGGCCAATGAAAAATGGCTTTAATCTTGCAAAGAAGAAAACTTTAACACATTCTGACATTTGAATACTTTTCAGACGAAAATTAATAATAGATTTGATGGAAGAAAACAGAAGTTATTAAATAATAAACTGATTAATAGTCAGGAAAAAGGTTTTCGCGAAAATTCAATTTCATTAATCATTTTTATCCCACATATTCTTGTCGTTATGAACAACAAAAATATAATTCAGTTAAATATCTAAAGAAAAGCTCAATTTTTCTCTAATAATTACAATCAAATCCTTTTTGTGTTTACAACTGTTTGCGTATTGAAAACGATTTTGTAATCAATTGAATGCATTCATTGAATATAAACATAGAGTTGTTATGATGTGAAGTGTCTTTTAAGGGGCAGAAAACATGATGTAATGAAAATTCATTTCAGAAAAGGTTGTTTTGAAAATAAAATTCTGTTTTTATATTCTTTTAAACATAAGATTGTATTGATTTTTGATTGAGTCATAAAAATGCGCATAAAATATGAAAAATCAAAATAATATCAACTTTACTGAAAAGAAAAATATGAACGAAAATATACGTAACAGCTTTTAGAATAGAAGTGGGCTGACCAAGGTAATCCTTAATATATTCACCATTTTTCATAAACTTTTATCCATTTTGAATTGAATTTAAACTTTACGTAAATTCAAGCCATCATTTTTATGAAAAGGTTACACATGGGACTTTATAAGTCCTAAATTTTAACTGCTGTGTGCTTATGTGAACTTGCTTATTCAAAAAATAATGCATAATCTAGAAAAAACGCCTTTTAAATATTCTATTTTCAAAGATTTGGAATTCTTTTAAGTGATATTTCAATGAAATCTTAGAATTCTCAGAATTCTCAGAAAAATAAGAATCTTATTATAATAAGATTCTTATGTTTAATATTACCTAGGACTTTATTTTTATTGGTTTCTTAAGTTTAAGTATCTGATGTATAGTTCAAATGTTGCGTCAAAAGAAAATTTCAATAATAAAAATATAATTTCCAATTCAAAAGAGAAGTGAATATTTTTTCAAAAAGAATAACCAAGGTCTCCAAATACTTGTATTCTTTAACCTGATGCAAACGAATAACTAGATTAAAAATTTGAATTATTTAGACGTTTAGATGCAGTTTGTTTTTAAATTATAGATCAAGATAAAATACTCAAGCAAAACTACCCCTATGGTGATTACATTATATCCATTTGTGTAAAAAAGTGATAAAAACTGCAATGAAAGCAATTTTTGATTGAAAAACAATTCGGATATTTGATATCGACATCAATATGGTATAGGAATCCGAGAAGAAAATTTGTTTACTAGCTCAACAATCAAGTTAAAATAGATACCCGTCGAGCAAAAACTAATTATCTAAATGAAAGTTTTTCATTAGTTTTTTTTATTCTCAGAAGTAAATGATGAAACTAGGGAAAAGAGCAAATTAATGAATGGGTGAAACCATTCAAAATAATTCTTGGCTTTTATTCTGTTTTCAATTTCAACTGATTAAAGCCATAAAAGTTTATTTTCTCTTAAGGTATGACATTTCCAAAACTAAACACTCTTACTATAATCAGAGATGACCAGAGTGTGAGCATTGTTTAATATCAGCTCAACACAGATCAATTTTTGACCTTGATAATACATGTATGAAACATTTACTAGTTATTATACTGATACAATCAATTCATTTCAACACTTTTTTTTTCATTAAGCTCCTTGAAATCAATATGTTCATGCACACCCTAATGACTATATGAGAAAATAGAATTACAAACTACCAAATTCAAATAGTTAAAGCCTTGGTATTTTTAAGGACCAATAAATAAAGCCCTCCCTTAGGACTCGTTATATTTCTCTGTATGTATTTGTTTGTTAGTATTCTTGCAATCAAATAAATGAAACAAATTTTGATTCAAAGCCTTCATTCAAATTAGTCGAAGCGTTACATTCACTGCAAAAACAATTAAAGGTCTGAAGAGAATTGTTTTTGAATTCCATTATTTGACAGCAAATTGCTTTCAATTGCTTTCATTGATCCGTTATTTTTGTTCTTTCGTGCAGTTTATGGATATTAACAGAGAATTAATTTCGTTAGAAATGAAAATTTATATTTTCCTGACTGTCAATCTGGTTATGCCTTCCGTGTGTATGTGCTGTGCGTTTTGTTTATGACCAACATCTGCATTAGACATACATTTAATTTGATTGATAAATATTATCAGTATTTTTATTATCAATTTCTTGATAGGATAGACATAAAATTTCAGATCTGTTCATGCAGTCATTTTGGACCTAGGTCATTCAAAAAAACGAAGAGCAAATGTTTCTTAGAAGCAAGCTCAAATAATTAAATCTATCCTAGATGTTTGATTACATAAGACACCTGGTTATTACTCAGCAATTTTTGTTGCTTTTATCACCAGATTTCAATTATAGAGAAATATTTTATTCATTCACATTTTCTTTGCGAATTAATTAGTGTTTTCAATTCAAGCAGGGTTAAATTAAATTCTTAGCAAATAGCATTGAATGAATTGTCATTATATTTGCTCCAAATATTTATTTAAGTGAAAGTTATTTGGATTTCCTCTAAAATATCAAAAGTCAAGAGAAATCAGATTTATTTGAGATCGCAATCGAGAAATCAAATGCAAGTAATAAGTAATGAAAACAGTTATGACTTCCAAATCACCAGAGTTTTTGACGAAATGACTTTTACAGATGTAATTTCTTTGAGCATGGCAAAATACATATGCCTTATACAGTGATGCATAAGGACCTCCAACTCAGAGGAGGCAGATCTGTTGAAAAATGTTTTAGTGAGATATGTTAGCCGACAGATCAAGTAATTCGGTTCATAGACATAATTTTCGGTTATAGGGGTGGGGGAGTGGCCAACGAAAAAGTATCAAATTTCACCAGTTTTTTCTTTAAACCATAAGTATTCTCTTGCTCAAATCCTAAATAGAATGTATTAGATTTATACCCCTTGTGCATCACTGACCTATTCAATGAATTGGTCTAAAAGGATGTTACATTTCATTCTGTTTTAATAATTTATGTGAAATTATCTGTAAATAGCTCTCACACACGTGCAAGGTACGTTAAAACGGTCATCTCAACTACTGTTCGAATAAAATTTTCAGTTTTAAAGGTATTTCTATCACATTTAGATCAAAGCATCTTGCTTTATCGTCGTAATGATAAAATCCTTACACACTTTATAACTCTGATAGTATGCAAGAGTTGATTAAAAGTGATTATCATCTGAAATATCGACGCGTTTAGGTTTTCAGGCCAAGTTGAATTTTAGTAAGATTTGGTGCCATAATGGGATTTTATCTAATACTTTGAATAAGTATCATATAATCAAATACTTTTCTACGTCTTTCGTTTCATCATTTTTAAACTCATCAATGAATACCGGTTTGTGATAATTGAATCGTTAATTAGTTCACAAATTGAATACTCGATGGCATTAAACTCTTCGATTAATTTTCAAAGAATGTAAACAATTATCTCCTGAATATCGCACCTAAATATAAAATCACTGCTAATCTAACTTTAATAAACCTTGCACACATCTTACTAAAAGCTCCTTTAATATTCATGTTTAACCTGTAAAAGCATTTTGCAGTCATTAAAAGACTTTTCGTACAATTTGTCAATCATTTGGACAAAGAATTTCCTAATTTAAATGATCCTCATTATTCAATTTTTACAGAAAGAGAGGGAAAGAGGCAGAGAGAGGAGAGAGAGAGAGAGAGAGAGAGAGAGAGAGAGAGAGAGAGAGAGAGAGAGAGAGAGAGAGAAGAAAGAGATGCAGAGCGGGAGAGAGAGAGAGAGAGAAGAAAGAGATGCAGAGCGGGAGAGGGAGAGCTCTTTACATTTTTTACCTTACTTTGAGATTCAATTTCAATTTGATGGATGAGTTAGGAATGATTTAAGAATTTAATAATCAATACAAATATATGAGAGCACATCATATGAGTGAAGAGTGTTTTTTTCAAATTAATAATAACTTTTGAAAAAAAACAATATTTAGAGATAAAAGAATTTTCGAGTAAAGTATTGAAAATAGAATTACCCTTTTTATCGGCCTATAGTGCGCACCCGATAATCTCGGCAAAATAGTGTTTTTTTCTCACACAATGCGCATTTGGCGTATAGTGCACACCCTTAAATTTTGACACAAATACCCTTGCTTCTTTAGATAATGCGCGCATTATATACGCCGATATAAAAGTAGAGTAAAGAAAATATAATTAAAGACGATTTGCACCAAAAGTATTGGTTATTTATATTCAGATTAATGGCAGCCAATAGTTATATATTTGTTGAGCGGATTATCTGCTAATACATCGAAATATAAATGGATATAAAATTACGATATGTTTGAGGTATAGACCCTTTTATGTTTTATTACCTTATTTTTGATTCAGGGATGTCTACTAGTTTCAGAATTAGCGAAAGGGAAGAGAGGGTAGTGTTTCAAAGTTTCAATGAACACAGAATAAGAAAATATTTTCCATTAATTTCGTTTTTGTTTCACTTGAAGTTCATTTACCAAGCTTGTTCAGAAGTATTGGATGTCTTTTTATACAAGATATTAAATTTGATGTAGGTTGAACCAAGCTATTCATTTATCAAAGACATCAGGACTACTCCTTCTTTTCAACTAGAAAATCGTGATAAATAGGTTCAATCAATTCTCTCGCAATAGAAGCCGTTAACGAAATCGAATTAATCTTGATTAATTTTCAATTAATATACAAATTATCCTTGGGAAAACATCTCAACGAGCAAAATATTATAAGACTCACGGTTCTGAGCATCCTTCATCTAGATGGAATACGTAAATACAAGAAGTTTAATATCAATCCGAGTAACAAACTTAACATTTTGAAAAGGAAATTGCCCAGGTTGAATAACAGGCTGAAATCTGTTTCATTTGACGTAAATTATTTGTAATATTTGACGTAAAAGGCTTTATAAGGATTGAGTTAATAAATAATTGATTAAACTTAAGATCAAATTCTTAGCGCGATTTGGCATTTGAAGGATAATTTTAGATTAACCGGAATAAGAGATTAATTTCCTTTTCGCTAATTTCCGAGAATAATGCGTCAGAAATCATATTTTTGTGGTGAAAATAGCATTTTTATCGACTACTGAATTTGAAAAATAATCTGGTTAAATTTGCTTGATTCAATGTATGTATTCACAATTGCCTTTTGATACCTGAAACTACATAATTGAAAATCTGAGCAAAGAATTGAATTCAAAATAAACAATGTCATTTATTGAATTTTTTCAGGCACGGTTTGATTTCTGAGAATGAAAATATGAACGAGGATATCGTTCAAAAATGTAATTAGCAACTTGATTAATTCTTTCATGAGTTTGGTATGCTGAAACTTTCTATATTTTCAAGTTATATTATATAAATAATATTGATCACAAATCATAAGCAAGGTGTAGTGAAAACAAGAATGAATGGAAAAAATCTGGTTATCCATCTTGGTAACTTTAGACTCGTAAAATCATTTGGAAAATCTCATGGAAATCATAACTAATTTGCATATAATTATTAAGTGTATAACTTGACTGGTATGAGTTTGAGCAAGCTTATTCAGTTTATGAAAGAATATTTAATTAAATTCTGTTTGAATGACAGCAATAATAATAATAATAATAATTTTTATTCATTCATAAGAAAACTGTTTCACAAATTGTGAAAATAATTTGTGAGTTATATTCAGAACAATAATCGGTTTAAAAATAACCCAAAGGAGAAAACACGTCAACCAATCCGTTATCTATAATGTGATGGATTTCTTGCAATAATAAATATAGCGGTAGTTTTTGCTTTAACTAAGACATGTGACAGACAATAGGAAAGAGCGAACTGAACAGGAGATAAAGTCAATCAAAAGTGGAGATCATTTATTCTGTGCCCAAAACAGAATTGATTACAAAACTAAAGTGAAATTTGTTTTGAAAATCAATTTTATCTCAACTAATATGAGAAGAATTGACTGATTTTGATGAAGAGCTTAATGAAAGGCTACATCCCGTCTCATGTACTAGTATAATATTATTTGCGTGACTCTCTCTCTCTCTCTCTCTCTCTCTCTCTCTCTCTCTCTCTCTCTTTGATGGGTGGGTGTAGTCTTAATGATATGCAAAAATCAATTTATTGAAATCATTGAAGTCTTGTATTATCTCTCTCAAGATAGGACCAAGCTCATTACCTAATATAATGTTCTTAACAAATAGGTATCAATTTTTCCAATTAGCATGTAAGCTTTGAGCTTGGTAATACCTCGATTAAAAGAACTTGAATTGCTGATTCAGCCTTTATCGATAAAATGTACCTGTACTATATCTTGAGCGCACCACCAGAAAAGAATAGCTGGAAATAAACCCAATATGGTTAAGAAAAAGCTTATTCAAACCAAAACAATAGAACTTATTATACTCTTATCTATTATTCAACCAACGTAATTTTGCTTGAAAGTAATTTATTTTAAGTATAGCTCATATATATATAATAAAGAAAAAACTCAAGCAATTTTAATTTCGCAATTTTAAAATTATCCTGTGCAAATCAAATACTTTGATAGACCTACTCATTTTCAGATAATAATAATAGTCTTATTCATTCATTTTTCAGTAATATATTCATAGATTTTGCCATAACGTAGTTAATCGACAAAATGATTGGAAACTCCTTTTTGAATCTGAATTTTAAACACTATTGTTATGTAAATTAAATGTTGATTACAATGAAAGCTCACATTTTTCACACTATAGTTAAAACCATATTCTTTATGCCTTTCATTATGTTATCGAATATTTATTCATTGATTTTATGCGAACATCAATACTATTGAAGTGTTTATTAGAAAATTTCGAAACATTGAACTAAATAGCATTTATAGTAAGGCATTCATTTCACGTTCAAAAAACCCCTCCTTTAAATTTCGTATAAAAAATAATCAGCTCAGTATGACTAACAATATTGAAATTTACGCTGCGATATATTGTTATCCTTGATTATTTTATATTCGCCAAACGTATCTGAACCTCATTCTGAGTGGAAAAATCAATTTTATGTTTTCATTCAATCATTCATTTTTCACATATAATACCGTTTTTCCATTGAATTTACATTTTGTGCACAGAATATAAGCGGTTAGTGTCAGCGAAAATGTTTTGGTAATAAAATAGTTTTTTTTTATTCTTTACCTGAATGATAGATAACTAGGCATTTATTGAAGTACTGGACATGAGTTGAATGCGTTATAAACAATGATTTGTTAGTTGTATTCAACAGAAGAGACAAACATTTGGTTAGAATTTTAGTTTTTTTAAGTTTGCGAACAAATGTTGAAATACATTAAGAATTGAAATCAATCTGTGAATATCACAACAAAAGATACCAAGAATTTTTGACTTTAGGAAAATTTCCAAGAATTCTTAGGCTTAAATATAGGACCTGGTGACTGAATGAGGT
>JAQFXL010001296.1:0-12745 GCA_034693445.1 Edwardzetes edwardsi | reverse complement strand
AACAAGATTAATAACGCTTATTATAATGATATTATATTTAAGGTATTAAATACTTTTAGGTTTCATTTTTTAAAGTATTATTTTCAGTTGTGTCATATCCTCTCATATATTGAGAGACTTTTGTAGGGTTTACTGCAAACCACGTGACCTCTATTATCTATTTATGTGTATATTCAAGTCATCACATTATAAAATATTTTGTTTTTATCGCGATTAAATTAAACTATAATCAATGGAAAATTACATTTGCATTATAAAGTTAGACGTCCAGATCTTAATGAAAAATACTCTTATTGTGTGGGCTCTTGATCAGAGGTCTGACTGTATAACTATATAAGTATATAATAAAATAATAATAAACAAGGGTGTATTTCTATTGAAATGTTTTCATGCTTTTAATCAATATAATAATTATTTCTCGAACTGATATTATTAAAGCCGAATAATAATTGATGCAAAAAGTTATTGTAATAATATTCTTGGACACATCATTATATTTTTGACCTTTTAGTTTATTGTTAATCAAAATAATAAATATTTATCATGATGAATTTATTATCATGTTTATTGTTATTATGAATTAAAAGATCAATTTCAAATGTTATTCGAATAATATTTATTAATAAGACAGATATACCGTATTATCGCGCATAAAGCTGAATGCCGGTATAAGTGAGATTGATCATTTTCTCGAAGGCTTTATGGTGTCTACTCGCGTGCCTGTATATACCGAGGAAAATATTTGTAGCTGTTCGGCAGTCAATTTCTCATTTTCATTGTTTTCTTCGAGTGTTTACGGAGTGCTTCCAATTTGAAATTCAATTGAATGAAAATTTTTCTGTTCTTTGGCATTTCAAGACATTTCAAATGTTTATAATTAAGTGAATCAAATTTTTAAGTGCACCGAATAAATGTAAAATCAGCACTGACCTTTATTGAGAAGAGTATTAAAAATATTTGCTCATTTTAAGATATTAACCCTCAAGTTTACAATTGCCAGAATTGTTCACTCTCAACTTATTATTTTGTTTTTCTCTAATAATTTAACCAATTATTTCATTGATTTTTTCCTCACTCATACTGGAATGCCGATCCACCTAGAGGTATGCCGGCACTAACCTCAATTTCGATATATACCGGCATGCAGCTTCATGTGCGGTAATACGGTACATTATCGTCTACTCATTGGGCTTGTTAATTTATTCAATAAATTGAATAAACATGCTATAAAAGAAAATTTCGGAATAACTTGGGTTGTGTTAGTTTTGTTTGTCTACTATTTTCTTGATACTTGGTTCATTTGGATGACAAACCCCTTAAATTACAAGAACTTATTTAAGCAGGTTGAAATTTTTCAAGTTTTGAAGGCTTTTACTCATTAAGATTTATTCGCTGTTCTCATATTCTGTTTGGAGAAACCAAGATTGAATTCAGTTTGAATTCAGAAGAATAGTAACAAGATGATAGCTACAAATCATCTGCAGACTTATAAACTGATCGGTTGTATACCCTTTACAGTTGTTGACACAAATGATGTTTTCAAATGTGATTATAACTGTGATAATAACCAGGGTAACGTTTCCGTGCTTGATGTCTTGTTGTTAAATGTGAGTTTGGTCAATATAGATCGGTTTAATTAGACATAACTTTCTTTTGTTTCTAGCAAAATATTTATGGCTATTATCTGTCGATCATTCAATATTTGATGTGCAATAAATGTATCATGCTCACATTTCTGGATCAAAATGTATACTTTCATCGCATTGAATAAGAGTTTAAAAGTTTATTTTCAGACACCATTTAGTCAGCAATCGGTTGACTTATCTGACCGAGTAGTTTGGGATATAGAACCTAATCCGTACCATGAAACTGTATTTATGGATGAAATATACACTATTATACTCATCTCTGGCAGAAGAATATTGAAGGATAACTCTATTTTCAACTTCAAAAGATTGTTTGATATGCAGGTGAAAATATTTCATCAATATCATTTTGTGCTGAGAGAAATACAACTATTACCTTCATTTTTGATTAATGAATGTTTTTATCATGATAATTAATAATTTTATTTTCATTTTTGAGTAGACCTGGATAATAATCATGGTAATTTCGTTTTTCACTACTTTATTGATGAATAAATTTGCACAAAGTAATAATTATCGTTGGATTTCTACAATGGATATATTGAGTACTTTAACAGCTCAGTCAACAAATAATATAACAAATTTACCTTATCTAAAAAAATTCAAGAACACACATAGTTTGGTGATTCTCGTGATATTCTGGTTGTTATTCACAACTATAATCACCAAATGTTTCGGCAGTTTATTACTGAATACATATTTCCAACAAAAATCTGTGCCATATATCGACACTTTGGAACAGTTGTCCGATAGTAGAGAAATGAACCTGGCTACGATTAATAATACTTTCAATTTCCTATTAAAATTTAATGAATCAAATAGAGAAAAGGTGCTTGGTCTATATAGAAGAAAAATTGACTACGAATCAAAAGTGGGCTTCAAGTTTAGCTCAGGAATGGATGTCTTCAATCCAATTGTTTTCAATGATATGATTAATGGTATGTCTGTTATGATTCTCAATGGGTTTGCTGTCAATGCATTTGAGACGCAATACATAAGACAAAAAGGAATGTACTGGATATCTGAGCATAATCGATTAATTGCTCACTATTATCGCAAGGACAGTTTAATTTTCACCCATTTGAAATTCGCGTGAGTCGAGACTTTCATTTCGAGACTAAATTAACAATTAATAAGTTGACATAACTTCCCATTTTAGATTCAAACAAGTTATAGAAACTGGTCTAAGAATTCATCATAACCAGGTGCAACATATACTTGTTCGATATATGAATAGAATATCCAATCCGGGGTTTTTTAAAATGAATTTCAAACAATCCGGTGCTAATAAATGGAATCAAATAATATTAATCGAATTTTTTCGGAACGATATTTTCCTTTTGATTGTTGGTCACAGTTTGGGAATAACCTTGTTCATTGTTGAAATCATATATATATATATATATAATCAGTGTAAATTTTAAATAACTACAACAATAATTTTCAAATTTTGAAACTCAGACCTTTAGTTATAAAAATCAACGCAATTCTACCCATTTTCTCATCTTTTCTCAAACTGTAATTTTAAACATTTTTTTGTAAAAAAAGACTTATTTAATATTTTAAGGAATTCGTGTAAAATATATAATTGATTGTAAAACCAATTATCGTTATATTGAGTGATGGCTCTCATGAAGAGCACAACTCTTATGTAATTTTTTGTCAACTTTTTGAGCGCTAAATAAATACTAATTATGAACAGAATTACAGTATTTTTCAATTAATTTTTCCCTAAATCCGATCAGTTTTTAACACGAAGTGAAGTTCACGAAAGGATAGAGGCTTACTAAAAAACTGCTTGTTGTAAATGAAAAATTTAAATTAAGGTATAAAATAATTATGTTTATATCTGATATACACAATGTAATTAACAAGATCATTAATGTTGAATAAAATTCTGTTGTCAATTGAAATTGTGATCAAAGTGTGAATAGAGTGGGAAATGAAAACAAATATATTTGAATTGTAAACAAATCGACGAATAATTGTCACTTATTGACGAGGGTCTGAACACGTTATTGATTTCATCCCTCAGACCTGAAGTGGAATTATAGAAAAGTACCATGATTGTTGATTATTCGGGGAAACAACAAATAATATGTCCCTAATCTGTGAAAATCATAATTCTCTATTTAACAAAAAAAATATTTGAACCATCTTTCAGGAATATGACGCATAACATGATTTTTCACTCTATTAACCGAAGGTTTAGAGAATATGGATTCTTTTTATTGAACCCCAACCATCCACTCACCCACCAACCTATCCAAATTTAAAATTTTTCGAAAGTTTCAACAACGGTTTCAACAATGGTTCCAAGAATATTTAGATTTTTCTCATCATTTTAAAAATTAAAAACATTGCAACTATGGTTTCAAGAATATATAAAATTTTCTCAATATTTTGAAAATTCGAAACATTTCAACAATGATTACAAGAATATTTGAGATTTTCTCAATAAAATGAAAATAGAATTTATATGTTCTAAAAGATTGAATCTATAATTTCTAAGGCATAAAAAACTAAGAATCCCGTTGCTATTGAAAGGGAATTCGAAGTTTTATATTCACCCGTTAATAGTAAAGGTTAGGGAAAGTTAGGTAAGACTGTCCATATGAAGAATATCCGAATAAAAGATATAGGGTCAAGTGAAATTTTTCAGCCACTCAAAGCCATTCTCTTTATATATGAAGGGGTTGATAGAGTGGTCATTGGATCACCTTCAAACCTTGTTTATTGATAATCTAGGTCCAATTCCTAAAATGTTGATTTTAATGTATAAAATCAAAGGATCAGTTGTTTGAAAGTTACAACTTTTATGTGTAACACTTTTTTCAAATTCAAATTTTCATTTTATTTTCTCAACCTTGAACTAGAATAAAAATGTAAAACCATAGTATTAATAATACCAAGGTGTTGGCAATTTCAAATTGTATTTTCTTTGAATTAATTGGATTTCTTGTTAAATGATGTCAATTGATGGAAAAAAGACTAATTCTTTTCACACCCAATTATATTAATCATGGTTGAAATATGAAGTGAATAAACAAGGGTGTTTTTCTATTGAAATATTATTCGCAATGAAAACGTTGCAAATAATTGTTGAAATCTGTTGAAAATTCTATAGCTGAGAAAAAGAAAAGGTGTTGGGTCTATTTGAAAGAAAAATTGACTACGAACTAAAAGTTGCTCTCTGGTAGAGGAATATTGAAAGATAACTCGATTTTTAATATCAAAACATTGTTTGATATACAGGTTAAAATATTCATCAATATCACTTTGCGCTGAGACTAAATATAAATAAACTAGCATCTCCATTTCATAGTTTGAAATTTAGATTATTTAATGTTTTCATCATGATTTCAGCTAATTTATAATTTAATTGTGATATTTGAATAGACGTGAATATTTATCATGGTTATTTTGTTTTTCAATATCCTGATGAACAAATATGAAAAACTTTTGATTCTGAATTCAATTAATTTGATTTCTTGCTAAATGTTGTCAATTAATCGATAAAATACCAATTCTTTTCACACCCAACCATATTAATCATGGGTGAAGAATAAAAAATATAAACAAGGGTGTATTTCTATTGAAATATTTTCATTACTTTTATTCAAGATAATAATTATTCCTCGAACAGATATGATTGGAGCCGAATAATAATTGGTTGCAAATCGTAATTGTAATCATATTCTTGGACACATCATTATTATTATTATTAATAAGACATATATTATCGTCCACTCAATGTAAAAGATAATAGAGTGAAAAATTTTAGAATAATTAACAGAGAATTTTGGTTGTGTTAGTTTTGTTTGTCTACTATTTTCTTGATACTTGGTGTAACATTGGTGTAATTATTTCAAATTATGAATCAGCAAGATGTTTTCCGTGTGGAAAAATTGATATCAGTTATACCCATTTCGAATGTGGGAAAGAACGTTACATTCAAATGTGATATAGAATGCGTTCACCAAGATAATTCTACGGAAATACTGATTGTCAATAATTATGTTTGTATTCAATTTAAATTAATCATGATCCTAATCATTTTTTGCTATTCGTAGAACATTGTGTATGGTTATTTTCTATCTATCATTCGTTATCTTTTATGCGAGAAGTGTTTAAATATATCTTACCATGGTGATGAGGTTGGGTAACCAAGAGCAATTTTGAAATATCATGTCAGATCATTTCTCCTTTCTTAGTCTAAGATCAATAGCATTTCTTTCGTGAAAAGCTTAGCTGAAGATGACCCTAATTATGAACAAGTTGTCATCACTGAAAAATACCTAGTAGAGATTGTGAGTGGATCAAAAATTCTTAAAGATGGCTCGTTATTGAGTTTCACCAAATTGTTTGATATCGAGGTAAGTAATTGTTTGATATTTTGTTAATTTATTCAACTCATGCTTCTAATGACTAGATATGGATATTGTTTTGCATATTTTTGGTCATTACTACAATTATCTTGATAAACTTTACCGATACTCAGAAATACAAAGGTAAAATTGCAATGGAAGTCATTAGAATGTTGACAAATCAATCAGAAGTGAAAATGATCATGTTATGCAATCTATGCAAATTTAAAAACAAATTTCACTTGATTATTGTTCTAATCGCTTGGCTATTCTTCACCAATTTCATTACGAAATGCTTTACTAGTTTACTACTCAATTTATACTTTAGACAAACATCAGTGCCTATGATTGAAACATTAGAACAACTGCTCATCGAGGACAATATCCAAATCGCATCCAAAGGAAACTCATTTGGCTTCATTGATATGACGGGTCAATTCAGTTATGAACAAATTGGATTACTTAAGGAAAGGCAGCAAAAATATCAACAAGCTTTCGACTTTAAGTTTGATTACCCCCTGGCTATTCTGGATGAGTCCATTTTCAATGATATGATCAGTGGTTTGTCTGTTATTCTTCTCAATGGTTTTGATGCCGACGTATTCAGAGCTCAATATATCAGTGAAAGCGACAAATATTTCATTTCTGAACACAAGTATGGCCTCCAATACGGCACTCATTGGATACCAAAGGAGAGCCCTATTTTTCACGAATTATCATTTGCGTAAGTACAATCGTTAAAGAATACCTTTCACACTTTCCAGAATAACTTCAGCGAAATTAGTGCGATCCCAACAATACTTCAACGTTTTAGGTAATAACATCATGTAGTGATTGTTTGTCAGCCTTCGTACAAATATAATGAAGTTATGATCTGAACGGTCTGTTGTTGATAAAGGTTGAAGTTATTCAGGAAAGTGTCAAAAGAATGCATTAACGGTTGTAATGAACATTTTTGATGAGCAAGCTCATTTATTAGTTTGTTTATTAATTTCAGGTTTAGACAGGTGATGGAGACAGGTCTTAATATTCATCACGATTCCATAGAGAAAATTATCAAGCGCATTGAACAGTTGGAAAAGTATCGCGTTGTCGATAAGATATTTAAAAATACTAATGAAGAAGAATTAATTGTATTCATATTTGAAATAGTTTATCTCTATTTGAATTACGTGAGAAGCTCAATTCAAAATTCTTGGTCATATCTGAATGTTAAAGAATACGCATTGATTGTTTATCATCCAGCTAAACTCAGAAAGCGAGCAAGATTCCCCATAGCAAGGCTGGTGTTTTTATAATTACTTTTAAAACTAGGAAACTGTAAGTTGTATTTCATGTCATTCAAGAGATCGGTATAATTGAGTCTTCATTCGCAGATATCTTTCCCAAAGTGGTCGTCACAATTCAATTTAATTTGTACCCTGGATTATTTTGAAATACTTGGATTTTGATTTATGAGCAACATTGCCGAGGAAGTTAACATTGGATGAATACTCACAATTGTGTTAGCCTTGCTTAAATACCATTGATTAACAATTTCCATACAATATTCATAGGTTTATATACACTATACCTGTACCTAACCTTTCATATGCCTATGCTCTCAACCATTAAAGGTACAAGATCAATTCGAAATAGACAATGGATTTGTTACTTCTTGGACACATCATCATTTTATTTTTGACCTTTTTGTTTATTGTTAATCAATATAATAAATATTTATCATGATGAATTTATTATCATGTTTATTGTTATTATGAATTGAAAGAACAATTTTAAATGTATTAACAAGGTGTTGGCAATTTTAATTTGTATTTGTTTTGAATTAATTGGATTTCTTGCTAAATGTTGAGAATTGATCGATAAAAAACCCTTAAAAGATAAAAGATCCTTTTTTACACTCAACCATATTAATCATGGTTGAAATATGAAGTTAATAAACAAGGGTGTTTTTCTATTTAAATATTTTTCGCAACAAAAACGTTGCAAATAATTGTTGTAAACTATTGAAAATTTTATAAATTAGGAAAAGAAAAGGTGATGGGTCTAGTTGCTCTCTGGTAGAGGAATATTGAAAGATAACTCTTATAGATTTTCAACTTCAAAACATTGTTTGATTTACGGGTGAAAATATTTCATCAATATCATTTTTTGTTGAGACTAAATATTAATAAACAATCATCTCCATTTTGGTTAGTTTAAAATTTAGATTATTTAATGTTTTTATCATGATTTCAGCTAATTTATAATTTTATTTTGACGTTTGAATAGAAGTGGATCTTTCAAGTATAGCAAACTCGTGACCAAGATTAGATCTAAGCTTAATGATGATAGCAACTTTTTGATAAAAAAAATTATTTTCAACAAGCAACTTTTTGGCAAGCCTTTTTACAGTTAACGCAAAATGCTTCTGACTCGTTGAAGAATAGCCTCGACCAAATTAGTACGATTGTAACAATAGAGCCACCGCTTGAATAATAAGCGCGTTTTTAAGCCTTCGTACGAATCGAATGCTTATATTGTTTACATTACATACGAATGGTTTCCATTACATGAGTTGATTACATATTTGTATAAAATGCAAGAAATAGATGTAAATGTGATACCTGTGCCGATACCGGCGCCGAAAAAGACTAATAATAAGATAAGCAATGAGTTGAGAGAATTGATTACCAATAAACTTATGTAAGGAACCGAATTCCTTAGTTCTTTCAATTATTAAATCCTCCCTTAATTGCAGACCCAATCCCTTATAACAGTTAAATTGCTACCTCTTTTCATGAATTTGAACCAATTATTGACACCTGATTTCTGACATCCACCTATAAATATTCAATATTGAATAACGATACCGATTACTTATATCAAATTATGAATACCTAATATATATTTTCTAAACAGACACCAAAAAGCCGCTTTTGTGTTTAACATGTAATCCATCCCTATTTCCAACTTCACATACATTAACATGTTATAGACACCCAAAAGCCGTTAAATGACGTATATTATAAATGCTTTTATTATTATAATTCGTAATTTATGTTATGCTCAAAAAGTGGGCGTTTTGACGGACGACTGTTGTGATCGGCAGTCGTGTGTTTGCCTTCAAATCAATCAGATGTATATTTTGTGACAAATTATCTGATCATTGATTTAGTTTTAAATTCAATTTGAATGTGTGAATAATCAAATATATTGTGATTTAATCAATTAATTGATGAATTATGTTATTGAATAAAGTGCTTACAATTCACAAATATTTAATTAATGGAATTTATCAATTATTAAATTTTATCGCATGTATTTGACCGCTGAGTCAGTGTTTAAACGTACACCTCAAGCAGCCATTTTATTGGATTTTTGTCGTCATTATTTTGGACACCCATTTCTGAAACACAGTTTGAGAGAGTCCCCGTATCTCTCAAACTTGGGTTAATTTTCGAGACACCATTATTTTGGATGCTCTTTTTCAAAGAACTGTTTGAGACGTATCTCTCAAACTTTGGCTTCTATTGTTTTGGTTACCCCTTTTTCAGTGGCGTTGACTTTCAGTGTTTAGTTTGAAGACAGTCACCTATTCTTGCCAGAGATAGTCCTGGTTGATAGATATAAGTGTCTGAAAGGTGAAACTGACATCTAATTGAGGATGTGCCCATCTCGAGATTGGACACCTACATTGGAACGCCTACTCTTTCGAGGAAAGACTCACCATTTTTGGTCATCTCAATAATTAACACCAATTTTTAGTCACGTAGAAAATAACGTGTACCTAACATTTTGGGCACCTTTATGTGAAACTCTGCTCTACTTTTGACGACAACCTGAAGAGCCAGGAAAGCGGACAAACCATTGACTCTTTTGTAACCTAACACCCCGTCAGCCCCTGTGTTTCCGTTACAGATTCCTCATATCAACAGTTTCTTCCTATTGGTTACGAAACACATCTCCGGAGAGAGTTTCAGTCAAGGAAGCAACAGCTGTTCGAGCCATCGGCTAACTTCATAACATCGATGAGAGCTGTGCTGAAGAAAAGCAATCAACGAATGCCAGAAGAAGATGCCGTCGATTTTATTCTACAGAATATGACACCACAGATAGTCGAACGAATTATTCCTCACAATCCTAGAACCTTTGATGAACTGAAGAACTGCGCTAATCTTGTAGAGACGGCGATGAAGACATCACAAGAAGGTTCTGATGTCAAATTGATGGCCATCACTGAATCACTTGATCAGATGAGTTTTTCAAACGATAGACAAAACAACAGAAGAAGACAGTATCGAGACTTCAACAGTCGGACAAAAAGAGGAGGACCTCGCTGTTTCTTCTGTAACATTGTTGGTCACGTCCAAGCGAACTGTAGAAGAAAGCTAAACCAACAGTTTGGACGATCCGACCAACGGTTCAATAGGAATGGTTATCCGGGTAGAGGCAGAAGAAACGGATTCAGAGGCACTTTCAGTCGTTTCGGTTACAGAGGATACCAAAACAGAAGCTTCTTCAACAGAAGCAGAGACGCCGCTGTGATTAACCAAGGAAACCAAGAACCAGAACAAGAAGTGAATATTCTTGCAATAATGGTGCAATCGGTGTCAATAATTCTTTCCTCATCACTGTCAACATAATTAGGGTCGTAACACAAGGAATTGTTGATACTGGTGCAGCCGCTTGTTTTATGAATGACGTCTTCGCCATGAGACATAAGTTCCCTATCAAACAGTGGACTGGAACTGCATATACGTTGGCTAATGGACAACAGGTGAAACCAGTCGGTGAAACCAAAGTCAAACTGGAAATCACTTTGGATGGACAGACGAAAACAGCTGAACTTTCCATCTACATAATGAAAGCCCTTACTGCTGATATTGTCATCGGTAATAATGTCATCAGAGCGATGAAGATGATCATCAATGGAGCAGAAGGCACAGTCTCCTTCTGACTCTTGGACAACAGTCTTCTTAACCTGTCTGTCACCTCAAACAGTCTTCTCACAGCAGAAAAACCGAAAACAGGCGTTGTCTTTAACATCAAAACACTTGTTATACCTCCGATGAAAGCTTAAGCAATAGAAGTTGAGTTTTCCTCTAAAAGGATATGAAATCATAACAATTACGACAATCACGACATTAGGACAACTCAATAAAGTGTTCAGTCAGACAGTAACCACTGGCTAATATTGATGAAGACTTGTCGTAAATACTTATAATTTTTTGTTATCTCAGTGTTTTCTATGAATGCACTGCTCGTAAGATAAGCCTACGATCAACAAATCAAATCTTGTTTTAATCGTGCGGTGATCGCAATCGTAACTTGCGATTCGCATTTACGAATTTTATATGAACGGATTTTTGCGAATCTTAGTTACGATTGTCGTACGACCTTTGATTGAACGCACTACAGAAGCCTTTTATTTCAGAAGCCTTTCCTGCAGTGCTGGGCCGGTTTCAGCTAAGGGTCGTACGACAATCTTAACTAAGATTAGTAAAAATCCGTTCAGCAAAAAATCGTAAATGCGAATCGTAAGTTACGATAACGACGAGCGTACGATATAATATTGTTTTGAAAAAGCGATCTTAAGTTAGACATACGATGAATGCATTCAACAAAACACCTCAAAGACAGCTAAATCGTAAATTTTTACGACAACTGTAGAGTCGTCTCAAAGACATTATTTGACGCTCAATTGATAAAAAACCAAGTTAAAAGTAACTCGCAGGTGAAATTTTATTACTATTTCGAAAGGGGGCAGGGAGATTTTACAAAAATATTTTTTAATAGAAAAAAATAGCTTTTTTAAAACTGGAATTATTGCCATTTTGATAATTAATAGCTTGTTTGAACTGATTAAGTGATTATTGCACATGCGCAAGCTCGCGATTCATGTAAAGTTTACGATTATCGTAAGATGTTTAGTTGAATGTAAGTTACTTATGATCGTAACTAGATCGTAATCGTAGTTACACTTGGTCGTATCTTAACTCTTTGTTGAACGCAGCCCTGGCCTATTAATAGTCCACAATGCACAAAACGTGAGTTTTTCACTGTACATGCGCAAGGTTAATTATGATTCATAACTTTTCATATAATGCGAATCACATTATTAGAGACTCTGATAACAATTTCTATCGCTTTTGAATACTTATTGTCTAATTCTCACGGATTCAGCAAATTGTTAGTGATTTTGAAGACACTCACTGTTTCAAAAATTAGACCTTGTTCAAAATAAAATGTCAATAATTCTGATTTTATTCACTTTTTCTTTCAGTCTTTGTGTCGATTCACTGGACGTTAAGACAAGTTCGGGAACAGTTAGAGGACAGAGAATTGAAATACTGAATAAATCAGTGAATCAGTTCCTGAATATACCATATGCTGAGCCGCCGGTCGGAAAACTAAGGTTTTCAAAACCAGTTCCTCTCAAACAACCCATTAATGTATTTAATCATAAATTGAGTTTATTTTCAACTGATTTCACCTTTCGTTTGATTGCAAGGGTATTATTGATGGCACAAAGATAGGCAAGTGTTGTGTCCAATACTTTCACTCTTCTGAACACCCGAATCAAAGTGAGGACTGTCTTGTGCTGAATGTCTTTTCGTCCGATTCGAGTCATTTAAAACCAGTTATGTTTTGGATACACGGCGGAGGTTTAGGAGCCGGCTCTTCTTTTGACTACAATGGAACAGTTCTGACCACTTATGATGTGGTGGTTGTGACAGTCAATTATAGATT